>CM060953.1:31923775-32028775 GCA_030765055.1 Mantis religiosa | reverse complement strand
ATAAATAAATAAATAAATAAATAAATAAATAAATAAATAAATAAATAAATAAATAAATAAATAAATAAATAAATAAATAAATAAATAAATAAATAAATAAATAAATAAATAAATAAATAAATAAATAAATAAATAAATAAATAAATAAATAAATAAATAAATAAATAAATAAATAAATAAATAAATAAATAAATAAATAAATAAATAAATAAATAAATAAATAAATAAATAAATAAATAAATAAATAAATAAATAAATAAATAAATAAATAAATAAATAAATAAATAAATAAATAAGTATGTAAATGGATAAATGAATAAATGCATAAATATATCAACAGATAAATAGATAAATAGATAATTATATAAATAAATGATTTAATATCTTTGGAAGTTTATCCATAAAGAATTAGCAGAGCTAACCATAATTCTCAGCTTCGACAATGAACTATTGGACGCAATTCAGTGTCCCAATATACCATTTTTTCTAGAGAAATTCTTTGTCATTCCAAATAGAAATATACAATTGAGCCTGCTATAAGGTCCACATTTATTACTTAGATATGCTATAAATGTGCGTCATATTTTTCTCATCCCTACATTTTCACATAATACGATATATTGATAAGCAAATTCTTTTGCTTCATATTGAGTAAGAGTTCTCCGCCACCTATAATATTTTGATCTCAAAATTTTCGCTGCTAGACATCTACTTTCCGCAATTCACATTCACATTTCAGTTCATATAAAACTCCAAGCACTCTTCTGAAGCAAACGTTTAATTTAATTGGAAATTTTGTCATTATTAAGAAATTAATTATTGAGAAATTAATGCCACGGACAATACCTGAACCAGGGATCTTTCGTTCTCCGACCAATGCCTTATCCCATTAGCTGTTATGACGTGATAAATCTCATCTCATTCCACAAACCCGATGTTGGAATAAAGACCATGGTGATGAACTTTCGATGTCTGATTCAATTCCTAACTAAGACCTGCGCACAGTGAATATAAAGAACGAGTCTCGAAATGTATGTGATCCTCATAGTGTGTCCAATATTACAAGTATCCTTGTCTGAATACGTCCAACATTTAAGATCTTAAAGGTTTTCCGGTATACGTGTATTAAATGGAATGTTTAACGCACAAATGGTAGACAGTTTTCAGTAATACCTTTATAGAGAGCTAGTTCAGATGTTAAAATCTTTAAACTCAACAAACATATATTAGCTTGTTTTACAACTTTAGTTATTCAAAAGTTATAATGTTAATGTACAATTCAGCTTTATTCATTCAAACTCCAAAAATATGTAAGAAGGCAGTATTGTTACAGTCTTCTAAACTTTGTTTTGAATTGTGCATCTTTCATAACTGTTGGAGGTCATAGTGTGTACAACAGCAAACCGGAAAGTAACAATATTTCTCTTTAATAAATTGAACAATAGACATTTTTATTTTTAAAAAAGCGTGCTCCTTACATATTGATACCTCGTTTAATTCTCCACATCGTTACTTCTTTTATTAATGTAGTAGTCATACCATTAAACGACTTTTAGGATTCCGTAAAGATCTTCGGACAAAATTTCACTAAGCAGAGATGAAGAAATGTATAGGAAATAAATCCATAGCTCGTGTCTAGCAGATTTCATGTTCCCTTTATTCCTCAGATAATCTGATATATAACAAAAATCCAGATCAATTTTCATTATAATACAATTTTCTTTAGTGGAGAATTAATTTCTGCAGGTTTCCACGTTCAATAATTACAAAATGCAATATATCCAACCTCACAGTCGGAAGTGATTTGTATCACATAGTGCAATTTGAGCAATAATGGAAGACACAATAAATTATTTCATCAGCACTCAGACAGCACTGATAAAATATACTGTAGAAAGCACTCGACGTTAAACAGAAAGCCCAACACCGGTGTATGCATTTGGAATGGATAAGAAGCATTTCTTTTTTGATTACTCTACTAGTAAAATAGCTTATGCTTTATGTAAATATTAAAGTTTAGCGCCTTTATGTGTATGTAGCGATAGTGTGTTACAATAACTTACAACCAACTGACATTAAATTAATTTGCATAAAAATGAAAGCTTAATTTTGTAAATGAAGAATGAGAAGAAAAAATACCTTGGCCAACAAAAACCTCAACCGATTTTGTCTAATAGAAAAGAGAACAACCAATGTTCCTTTTTAATGATACTAGTAATTTTCATAAATCTTGTTATACTAGTTTTCTTTAGTTAGTAGAGGAAATTATTTACAAAAGCCATGGTTTACCGTGCCTCGTTATGAGTATTAAATATAGTAAATGTATTGAAAATAAATATGTAACCAGTCCACCAGGTTGATCACTTGCTAATAGTAGGGAGAAATAGATGACGATCTGTGCTTCTGTGCTGATCACCGAAATCTGAAGTACATCTGTTCTTTGTAAGAAGAGGATTTTGTTTATATTTATTTGGCTTTGTGCATTTGTTCCCCTTTACTTTTTATTTCGCTACCACCATGGACCTAAGTATAGCTTAATTGGTACCTCACACCATGCGCAAGGAGAAGAGGTCATGTTCTAGTGGAAATGGACCGGTAGCTTCTGATTCTGTAACGCCCACTCCATATTTCAGAAGGGAGTGCAGATGAAGCCTCATATGAATTTGTCTGTTTTACCTAGACGACATGATTAATTTGGGCAAAACATTCGAGAAACAGCTGAATAATCTGAGGTGCGTTTCTGAATGTCTTTTTCGCGCCAACTCAAACTGAGTCCCAAAAGGGACAAATCGCTTTAAAAAGGACACCGTGTTTGACTCGCCGAAACCTATTGGCCCTTGCAGTAAACAGGAGCTCGGCGTTTTCAGTAATATGTACATACTACTACTATTTGCAAGGGGTTGTGCAAGCATCACCAAATTTCCAAAATAAGCTGACTGAGGTACGACAAAACATCCGGTGGTCCTGCAAGTCTAGAGATCCTTTCAGGCGCCCTATGCCCGTTTTTCCATGCAAGTAATCCCTACGCCACCAAAAGGTTCATCTTGGACACATATAATTAATTCCGCTATTGCTGGTATTCCCAAGAACAGGACAGAACAGTGAATACAGAGCTTCTTCACTAGAATTCTTCCAAGTACTGCGTCACAAGGTGAGAGATACTGGCTGCAAAATAAATTCTGCAGGCCTTCCATACGTAACGTTACCTTACTACAGCAGTTCAACTTCCGAGCGTATCATTCTTCCCTGGCTTGGCAGTTAGAAGTGGACACTGGGTCCAAAGAGTACAAAAATACAATTTTATCTCTTTAATTATTGGCAGGAAGCCGTCACTCTGTGCACTTTCTCTAAGAATGTGACAGGAAACTCTAATCAGTATAAAGGTTAAGGACAACAGGAGTGTTGTAGCCATAATTCCGGTTGTTGCTAGATTTCTAAACTCAATTATGCCTAGTGTTGGTCATACATAGTTCTAACGGCCAAGATTTAAAACAATAAATGTTCTCGGGGGTGACCAATGTCGGTACTGCCAGATCGCACTTGCGATAAATAAAAGCCTAAGTAGCTACGTCAGTGGCTCCCTCAGCTAGGTTCTCCAAAGCGATATGGAAATTTTATTGTGACAATGCAATATCTGTGGAGCATGCCGCAAGCTCCAGAGCATCAGCTGAGATTGGATAAAACAGTTCAAGTCAGAGCGCATTTCAAAAAAATTCCTACTGATGTGCAACGTCCTTTCTCAGTAAATCGCTACCTGCCATTAGCTTTTTTGTGTAATTTACGCCCTCCAGCGTTAAGTGATATCGAACGATGAATGAAATGGGTGAAATGAGTCCGGGGTCCATGGAGTTTAGAGTTACCCGACATTCGTCTTACAGGATAAGGGAAACCCCCGGGAGAAAACCTTATCCAGGTAAATCGCCCTAACAGAGATTCGAACTCGGGACCTCTTGAACGTGAGGCAGACACGCTGCTATGTTATTGGCTATGGACCAATTCATCAAGTAGATGGACCTTTACATTATTCCCAATTATGAGGGTTCGACCGTGGCTAAACACTGGTAAAAATCTTCTGCAGATTCACGGTTTCCCTGGACTTACACACTGATCAAGGCAAAAACATTTGAGTCCAAATTTATGCGAAGGTTTCTACGGTATCACTGCATCTACAAGAATTGTACCATCCCTTTAATCTACTTAATGGTAGAGCACTATGTTAAACCTCGAAAAGCAGTTTTAGAAATTAGCATCCAGTCATTAGTGAGACTGGAATGAAAATGTACCATTACTCTTCCTGGTCTACTGATAATATATGAGTCACCCGCCCATATGCCCGCCCATATGGATGCCTATTGATACTGACCAGCCGACAATGTATAATGTTGCGACGCCAAACTAAATGCTCAATGACGTCGTTCATCTTGCTATGGATGCCTGGCGTACAGTGCAGGGTGACCTGGTATGGTCAGCAAGTTTGTTAGCGAGTGGTTTGAGCTGTTCTCCGAGCGAGGTTGTGACACTGTAGCAACATGAAGGGAGTGGTATTCTTTGAAGAGATTAGAGACGTCTTGTGTTAGGTTCACCGATGAGTAAACCGGGTGTGAGTTGTACTTGAATACCTCGAATACAACTCTTTATATACTGACGAATATGTTACCTTACATAGCAGCATTACGTCGGGAGAAAGATAACTAATGAATAAGCGCTGTGTCCTGAAAAAACGTCTTAAAAAGAGTTGAGTTATGTAATTAAGAGTCGGCGTAAGAAAACAATAAGTGACGACTAAATACACTCTATTTATGAGGTAGGGGCTTATCGTATCTCAGGTGTTATATTTGAGATATCTACTGTTGCACACCCTCGAAGGAAAACAATTGATATGCGGGTCGAAATACAACTCAGCACTATCATGCACTGGACTGAACACTCCTGAACAATTAATATTGCTATACTTAAGCTATTGTTTTCCCAGGAGGAATGACTATTAGTAACAGAAAGACCAGTGGAAATGCTCTAATTTCCCCGTCGTCGATAACAGTTCCGCATCCTAGTTTTTTAGGATTAGGACCAGATATGACCTTCTGGTTTCTTTTAAAATCCATGTGAACTGATTTTGAATACGTAGCAGAGATGGCAGTACAGTACAGTACATAGAACTCCAGTGGCAGCGACGAGAGCTAGCACTGTTTTTATACTTAAAATTGGGACGTTTTCATTACAAGAACACCGTCTAATCTTTCGTTTTCCCAAATTTTGTGGTGTGACATTTATTGAAATAAATCGCCAGTTGAGTGAGGCATGTGATGGTACGAGGGCTGTTCAATAAAGAATAATCACATTTTTTTAACAACGGATCTCTTCTCATCCTCATAATTTTGATGGTCCTTCTCAAAATAGCCTCCTCTGAATGCGATGCACTTGTCCCAGCGTTTCTGCCAGTCTTCAAAGACATGCTGGAAACCATTTTTGAGTTATCCTTCAAAATTGCCTCCGCAGCCTTCACCACTGCTTCTGATGATGTATAATGCCTCCCACGATGGCGTTTCTTCAAGTTAGGGAATAGAAAAAACTCACATGGGGCTAAATCCGGACTATAGGGAGGGTGAGGGATGCACTTCACGTTGATTTTTGCAAGATATTCACCAAAAACGTTTGCAATATACGGTCGCGCATTATGGTGTGGCAGCATCCAGCCTGCTTCATAGAAATGTGGTCTTTTGCGCCTTATATGGACTTACAAAGTTTTCAGGACATCCCTGTAGTATTGTCCAGTTACTGATGTGTGTGCAGGTACAACATGCTGATAAACCATTCCATGAATATCAAAGAATGACATGACTATAACTTTCCCAGAAGAAGCAACCACTTTTGCTTTTTCGGGGGTTGGTGATGTATGAGATTTCCACACTGAGCTTTGCTGTTTGCTCTCAGGATCAAAATGATGTAGCCAAGTTTCATCAGCAGTGATTACGTTTGAAAGAAACTCCGGATCTTCCTCTAACATCAACTTTAACTGCATGTTACCTCCATTGTAGCGGTAGGCGATACTGAAAATGACTGAACTTGCCTGGTTCTCACAGACGGGAACCAGGAGTATCAACAATGAAACTGCTACGGCATGTTTGTTTTACATTAAGCTAACAGAATATAATAAGATTGAATTTTAGTGAGAAAAATTATGATCGTTCTTTATTGAACAGCCCTCGTACAATGGATGCGTCTAATGTGTGTTCCTGGCTGTGACAGTTCAACGAAGGCAGTACATCTTGTGACAAAAAAATCAAGACAGTTGCAGACATCGCCTCCTAAATTGACATTTCTGTGGGATCTGTGCACTCAATTCTGCGTGAAGATCTGAAAATGCTCAATCGGTGATCTTCCAAAACAACGTTATCCACTTGCTGGATCATGTCGTCAGACTAGCTGGTGCGAGGCCGTGATTGTTTTGACGTTCATCGTGATAACGGTCTGTTTTGAATTTCCTTGACAGTTATCACGATGAAGGAGAGAACGTTTTGAAATCAATTGTTACTGGAGATGAAACTTGGATCCAATACGACACCGGACACACCGGAAACAAAACGACAATCGCAACAATGGATGCATCTTCAAAACAATGTCAATGCTCATTTGAAATCAGTGGCGGCAACATTTTTACAGCGGTTATTGTAACGCTTGTCCACAGGTGCAATAAATGTCTCAATTTTTTCGATGATTATGTTGAAAAGTAACCATTAGTGTACAAAACTTTTGGTAGTAAAATTATTGGTTTTTATAAACATGTCTTTTATTTATAGCCTATCGGAGGTGTAAAGGAAAGCGGCCGTCTTGATATCATAAAACATTCGGAACAACAGCAACAATGTTTTCTCAATTACAAATTCGTTCTGTAATTCATGCATCTCCAGGTATTCTTATTTGCAAAGATAGAACCGTGACATTAATAGGGGAAAGCAGAAGAATAACTAGAGATGTTACTGATTATAGATATAGAGGTGCGCAATATTGGAGAAAAATAACAAGGAAAAAGTACGGGAAATAGTAGGAGCAGATGTAACACAAGAATACAAATTAAAAGGATATTATTAAAGGAATGGCAAAACGAATGGGACAGCATAGAGAAAGGACGTCGAGTTTACGAATTACTACTACCAACAATACAGGAAAGGCTAAGAATGAGCCACTTCAAGCCGTCAAAGGGATTAATCCAATTCATCACCGGACATGCCACCTATTTCAAGACGATAGGTAGACGAGCGTCAAGTTTATGTACAGCCTGCAGCATAGAGGTCACACCAGAGCACCAAATTTTCGAATGTCAAGAGCATCGAGAAATAGACTACTTGAGAAAGGAACTGCAAGGGAAGTCAACACGGGAAATCATAAGGGCCGCAGAGGAGTTCAGCAAGTTAGACCAGCTAACAAATATTATACCAACGAAAGCTTGGGAAGAATATATATCATGTAGGAAATCTACACCAATACAACAGGTTACAACTGCATCAACTGAAGAATAAGAACATCAACCAAAATCATCCAAACTTACTAATGGACCCAATAAAGGAAGAAATACCAGCAGAAGAAGAGGAACAAGCAAAATTTTGCAAATTGAAAGGTTAAAAATACCTACAACGGGAAGAGAGGAAACAATCAAAGGAAAGAGATATAGACTTAAATCGAATCGACTTGACAGCGAAACAAATCTGCAATATATCACATACTTGAAGATAAGTGGAATATACCTAGGATAGATTGTTAGGTTAGTTGACTGCAAAGTTCAGCAGTCATATATTAGGCTAATTTTTCTGTGCAAAATTAAATGTATATTCATAAATAATAAAATTTATAAAGATTAATTAAGATAATATTGTGATGGGCTCCGATATGAACACTAGGTGTCGGAACATAAGAATGCAGAGTTTATTTTTTTATTATTCTTTTTTATTATCCTTTTTTGTTCTTATTTACATTTTTAATTTATAAAACTCAGTACTTATAAATTGTTAAACAATTTATTTTGTAGTTTAATATCCTTTAACGTTTTAGCTTATGTCTGAATATATCAATGAATTAAATCCACGAAATGAGCTTCAACCATAGAGCTTCAGGATATTTTTTCCCCACAGGGTAAAAATACCTTATCTGCATCCGCAACCAGATTCAAACAAGAGATCTATTGAATGTGGTCTAGGGTGAACTAGCTTCCGAAATAATGAAATGTGTAGTGTTTAACGCCTGCTTTTACTACATACGGTACCGCAGGCGATGACACTGATGATACATGAGATGAAGATGGAGCACCGGTGGAATGAGATGGCGGGGGAAACCGGAGATCCCGGAGAAAACCCGCCCCAGAGTCATGTTGTCCACCACAAATCTCACTTTGCGGTCGCCCAGGAGTTCAAATTCTATGGAGGCCAATGTATTTTTTTCGACCGTAAAGGTTCATAACATATCTTCCTTAGGAATGAAAATAAAGCCGGTGGTTCCATGTGTACATTTACGACACGTAAGAGACTCAAGGAGGTCTCTGAGCAAAATTAAACGATCTTTCACTCTCAGTATACAATGGGACGCTGAAATGCATAGGATTTATTAAGCGTTCATAAATAAAAACTCAGTTACGTACTACCCAACTCACAATGAGAGTTATTCCTAATTTATTTGTAGTTTTAATGGATGTTTTATCGTTTAATATGCTCTCTTAAAATAAAAAGGAATTTAAATTTTGAAAAATTATTATAATAAGAAGACGTGTTGAACATTTTATACCGAATCGTAGAGAATTTATTGTGGTTATACCTGTACATATTTCATTCAATATCACAGCTATCACAGTTTATTTTCGCATAGCACAATCATCTCCGTGTCTTTTTACGGCAGAATGAAATATACCGAGGAGTGTTTTCCTTTCAAGCAGAAAATAAGAAAAAAAAATCTTCTAGAATTTCTTTTAGAGTTGTTGGCTTGATTTAGTTTTCCCATAAGCTCCCTCTCCACTCTGTCTCATTTGATGTACTTAAACGACGCATGAAATAATCCCACTTTGGTCCTTCCCTTGCCTTCCATCTCACGACAACTTATATTAGATCTAAATTAAATTGAGAAATACAGTGAGCCACGGTAAACCAAGCGAACTAATTTTAAAAGTTGGAGAAGGGAAAGGAAGAGAGGAGTTTCATTGTCGAACCTTGGGAGGAAAAAGTTCTCGAATGTCATTTTATGTTGTGGGTTTCGTATGTAATGTTTGAGTTTAAGCTGTTATCGGATATCGATGTCATGTTTCCGGGAAATGTCGATAATTCCTTTTTTTCCTTGGCCTTGTGCATCTCACACCTGTGACACTAAAAGCTACCACCAAATAAGAAGTGACGTAGGATCCTTCCCCAACTCTTGTCTAAGGGCAGTGTTTTATATCTTGAAGACACAGGCAATTTTTTTGAAAACCATCTTGTTTCAAGAAAAGAAAGCATTGATAATATTGTTGTCAGGCTGTCAGTAATTCTAGCTAATCCAAATACCATTCAACTCTCGTCAATAATCAAACAAATGCACATCTGCCCATCCCGTGCTCTGAGGATAGAATGTCTGCTTCATATATCCTCTTTATTTCTTATTAAAATACACCCTAAAAGTTGCTGCATTTACACATTTGGATAAAATGCAATTCATGTTCCAATTCGTTGACATTGCTATGAATTTTCCTCAAACAAACGAATAGTATACACAAATAACAATAATTTCACTTATTTGAAAAAAAAAAATGGTGTAAATTTTCTCTTATTAATTGCTGAGATCGATTTCGTAAACCTTTGTTTACATCTTCAGTGTTGTCAACTCTACCATTACAGGAGGTCACTGCGTTTTTGCCAGTATTACCAAAATCTGAAAATGAAATAACGACCAATTTATCAGTTTTTTTATACTTAATGTTACGAAAATGTTCTTTCGTTCTGGTTTCCAAATTACGTTTAGTATTTCCAATATAAACCTGATCACAATATAAACAATTACATTGATAAATGCAAGATTTTTTTTATTGTTAGGGATTTTACTTTTTTAGAGAAATGTACTAAATTTTTAAGGAACTAAAGTAACCAAATTCTTTTAAAAAATTTGAAAATGTTTATTAACCCAAGGATGGTAAGTAATTTTTTAAAATTGTAATCGTTATTTTTAATGGTAGAAGTATCATTATCAGTTTTTTGATATTTAAATTTCTCAATTTTTATGTATAAAGTTTTTATTAATGCCATTAATTAAAGCAGTATTAATAATAAGTTTATATTCTATATTAAATTCTTCTTTATTCAGGAGCATATTTATTAATCTATAAATAAAACTACTAAAACAGCAAATTTATGTGAAAAAGGATAAATACCTTTTTATCTACCGTAGATTACCATTTTTGGTCATTTAACAATGAAATAAATCCAGAAGTTCAATTATTAAATCAATTAAATGGTCTGATAGATTTAAGGGTTGGTGAAAAAATATTAATTTTAAAAAATAAACATCGCATAATGAATTTTGAAATACTTACTGACGATTTTGTTTTTAAGTTTATTTCATTTTCAGATTTTGGTAATACTCACAAAAACGTAGTGATCTCTAGTGATGGTAGCGTTGACAACGCAGTTGTTTGTGACTGAAGATGTAAACATGTGTTTACGAAATCGACCTCAGCAATTAATCAGACAAATTTACATCAGTTTCTTTTAAGATAAGTGAAGTTATTGTTACAAATAGATATATTTGTGTAGTATTTCTTGCTTCCATCACAAATATAGGAAATGCAATCGTGAATTATTTGGAAAATAGCCTCTGAAATCCTGTTTATTCTCCATGACTTACGTCATTCGTAAATTTTCAAAATCTTTTACTTTTTATAAATGTAAAACCATTCACTTGTTTCTTGACCATGCACAGAGAACAGAATTTAAGTCATCACATAGCGACCATCTCTTAAAATATTTGATTTCTAAACTCTTACTGAGAATACATAAACACCGTGTACCTACAAGAAAATATGCAAGAATACAATGTATGCAAATGTTTTTATTAATTAAAATAAAGAAAATAGAAGCAGCGTTTGATAGAATAGTTTGCACATAAGTAGATATGTATAAGAGAAACTCGTGCGAGTGCAGTGCATCGGATATATTTAGCGAAGTGGTGAAGTGGAATAGGTATAAACGACAAATATATGTTTTTAAATATGTAATTAAACGGTAAGTGTTGTTTATATAAGAAACTCCAATATATAAGGCTGCTAAAATGTATGGTAATCTTGTCATACAGTCTTCCTTTAAATAACTACTGGTAGGTAATGAACGCCGAGAATAACTTCATGAATGACGTTTGTTACATAACTGCAGAAACAGTGAAGTGAATGAGTTACAACACAGTATTCCAGGTCTCTAACATGTTTCGTACTTTTGAAATTCTCGTGTTCATCTTGAAGTATAGAATTACGTTCTACGGTAGCTCTTTAGACAACAAAAGTATTCTGCAATTACAGAAGAAAGCAAGATAATAACATATAGAGCTGATATTATCGTACCCTTTTTGACGGTGTTTAATACCTGCTTTACAACATACGGCACAGCAGGCGGTGACATTGGTGACAGAGAAAATAAAATAATTATTGGAAAGATATCGTGCCAACCCTACGTTTAGGTACCTCCCAACTCTTATCCATTTGTCAGTTATGAAAACTGGGGCAAACCTAAGAAACAAAAGGTAGGAGGATCGGGGAATCTGTTTCTTAGCGACATCGGCCATGCCACTAGAAAATTTTTAGTTTAAAATTATCTCCATGCTTTGAGATTTGATATCAAAAATCTCTATGAATTATCAGCAACGCACAGGTTCGCAATATTTGGTATCAGATAAAGGGAATGTATACAGAGACCAATTAACTAAATAATATAATATAAAAATATCTGCACATACAGGATTTTGTCTAACAATTTGCTTGTAAATGAGACGGAATATACGAATATAGTAGCTTTAATCATAACCAAGTCTTTAAGGAGCTGGTCACTATGCAATGGCTACGAAAGAACGTTCTCTTTGTAAGCCAAGGAGTTAAAAAGAGCTAATAACCATTTACCTTATGAGATAAGCATAGGTGCTGGGAAATTTGAACATATGACAAGAACGTTCACGAAATAGTTCACTAAAAAAAAACAACGACGACGACAACAACAACGACGACGACAGGGACGACAACGACGACGACAACGACGACGACCACGACGACGACGACAACGACAACGACAACGACAACGACGACGACGACCACGACCACGACCACGACCACGACCACGACGATGACGATAATAATAATAATAATAATAATAATAATAATAATAATAATAATAATAATAATAATAATAATAATAATAATAATAATAATAATAATAATAATAATAATAATAATAATAATAATAATAATAATAATAATAATAATAATAATAATAATAATAATAATAATAATAATAATAATAATAATAATAATAATAATAATAATGATAATGATAATGATAATGATAATGATAATGATAATGATAATGATAATGATAATGATAATGATAATAATAATAATAATAATAATAATAATAATAATAATAATAATAATAATAATAATAATAATAATAATAATAATAATAATAATAATAATAATAATAATAATAATAATAATAATAATAATAATAATAATAATAATAATAATAATAATAATAATAATAATAATAATAATAATAATAATAATAATAATAATAATAATAATAATAATAATAATAATAATAATAATAATAATAATAATAATAATAATAATAATAATAATAATAATAATAATAATAATAATAATAATAATAATAATAATAATAATAATAATAATAATAATAATAATAATAATAATAATAATAATAATAATAATAATAATAATAATAATAATAATAATAATAATAATAATAATAATAATAATAATAATAATAATAATGTACTTCACATACTTTGCATGTTTAAGGAGATCTGTACTTTGTGAATATAAAGGAATAAAAATGATTTAGACTTTATAATGTTCAAAAAATTTCAAAATATATTACTTACTCTTGGAACTTCATAAAATAAACTTCAAAGGCACCAATCATAAAAAGAAACTCCTAATAATTCACTAGAACGTATGTCGCTAGGTACTGCCGCGGGTTCGAATGCCGCCTTGGACATGTATGTTTGTATGTATAGTGTATATGTGTGAAACTACATAAAATAGCAAGTAAAACAAACGTGCAATAAAAATGGTTAAATAAGGAAAAGAAAAATATCTATGTACACAAATTTAAAAAAAAAAAAAATAAAGATGTGGCAAATGCATGAGATTTAGCTATTATTTTAATAATAGTAGTTAAAACAGAATTATCCGAGCATCCGACATTACAATTTTAGTACAACACGACTCTTTATGAAAAGGAATTTGTTTAAACAAGGTCTTGTTCAAATGCATTCTGACTAGGACAGTAAAATGTTATGTCGATTTCGCATATTGGGGGAATCAGAAAAAAGAATCAATATTGAAACATTAAAATATGTGTCTTAAAAGTATGTATTCAAGTAATGTTCAGTGATATTCAGAGATCAAACCTGAACTTAAAGGACTTATTATAAATATGTAATTATGCCAAATATCTACTATGCCACATGCCTAAAATAAAATTCAACCAAAAATTAAGTAAATTACTATGTCTGATACTTAAAATTATAACTTCAGGAGCAACTAGCTATATTATTTGCAGTTTACTGCTTAAAAATTGCTTAATTTTCACATAAATTATGTTGATAAAATTCATACAAAATTTCAAGTTAAGGATTGATTGGAAAAAAAATTAGTATCATTTTATTTTGCTGCATTTTAAATGTATAAAAGATAAGCGTGATAGTAAAGAGTTTTGAACTAAATTACTTCAACCGTGTCGATTTATAAAAATCTAGGAGTTAAGATTTGATGCTGGTTACTGTTGGCAGGAGTAGGTATTGTCTCTATTAAAAAGGACCCTTTCATCTCGTTCATGCACATATAGAAACCTAGGAATCGTAGCCTGCTACGGACTAAATTTTGATAACAGAAAACCGGTTAATGCGATAGACGTCGTAAACTTACTCAGACCAAATTTCGATTATACAGGACCCTGTCATCTCGTTCACATACACACACTAAATTTCACCGTCGTAATCTAATATGGGATAAATTTTAATAATAGAGAACCTCTAACCTAGGCGTCATAATTTAAAATGTGTTAAATTTCATAACACAAAATGCCGTCATCTCGTTCATATTCAACACTAACGCAGGCATCTAAAATAACAGGGACTAAATTTCGATTACACGTACCCTGTCATCTCGTAAAGTATCAATACACAGTAACCTTGTAACCTACGTGATATGATCATGAGAGAAGATGTATAGAAACATTTCCAGGCAAATCTCCGTTTTTTTTTTTTTTCTTTTCAAAATCAGATGTCGTTTTAAATTTTCTCTTCTACGATAAACGTATTTTTAATAAGAGCTCTCAGGTCCAGGCTGCATATCTTAGAACTCCACTCAATGGTTAAATGGCGTACCTGCTCTGATAGATATATGCTTTGTAATTCCAACTCATAAAATGTATACTTCACTCTTTCACATAATCAGTAATGACCATTTTAATAACTACTGGCGAAAATGTTATATAAAACTCCAAGATAATTTATCAACAGTTTTGTACTTTGAAATTGACTTGTTACCTTTGTCAGCTGGCGATCTTGTTTTGTTGAAAGTAATTTGCGGGCATCCGTGGGCTGAGTTTCAATTGCACTGATAAAAGTTTCACTAAGCAAACGTTACCAAACCTGTCCTCTTGCAACTTAGTAGTGGTGCTGCCTAAATTCAGCAACTAACGTTAGTAAACCTGCCCTCTCTTGAGTACCGAAGTGGTAGGTATGTTTGACTTATGAATGGCATCGAGGTCACTGCATTGTTGTTGTCCAAATTCAGTAACCTTGTCTTTTAGTAAATAGATAGAGAGTTCCTTGTTCCTTCAAACGTTTCTCCTTTGATCATTTAATTAAGAAGAAGACTCATTTTATTTTTTCATCCGCGATGATTTCTTTTCGCGCAGCTTGACTTTGTCGCTGCTATGAATATTACAGAAAGTCGTTAGCTACAGATTTCCAAAGACATTTTCTTATTGAGTTTATTTACTTGACTAGGTGAATAACCTCGTCTTCAATCTTAAAATTTAAGTGTACATGTGGTCTAGAACAACTCTAGCAGAGTTGCTAGATAAAAATCGACAAGTAATAGGCAGATAAAACAGTAATTGGTTACCTTATAGGTAATACGTAACCTGGAATGAGGTCAAACATAACCAAATTGTGTATATAAAGACTAGTTGGTTCTTGCACTTCTTAAATCTTATGTTGTAACCTTGGGAAGTACCAAACATAACTTATGGTATGGAAAGATAGAATCAGACTGAAAAATTCAATGGCACAGCCGGGGTTTGAACCACGGATCTTCTGGTTGCCGTCCAGCCGCTCTAAACCTTGAGCTACTATGGCCAACGTGCCGATATGGCATTAAATTCTCCAAATGACTCGTCTTTTTCCCGGTAAAGCACTTAGGAGTTCTCATAAACACATGAGACAACTACCTTAATGGCGACTTACAACGTGTAAGTACTTTAAGGCCCGTGGTTCAAATCCCGGCTATGTCATTGAAGTTTTCAGTCTGACTCTATCTTTCCATACTTCAGCCTACACACGGCAAGTGTGTAAGACCTAATTGACCTAGTAGGGTTAACTGTAAAGCCTGGGCCTTAAGGTACTTACACGTTGTAACTCGCCATTGAGGTAGTTGTCTCATGTGTTTATGAGAAATCCTAGTGGTTTTCTAGGAAAAACACGAGTCAGTTGGGGAATTTAATGTCGGCACGTTAACCATAGTGGCTCAATGGTAGAGTGGCTGGACGGTAAACAGAAGATCCGTGGTTCAAATCCCGGCTATGTCATTGAGTTTTTCAGTCTGACTCTGACACACGGCCAGTGTGAAAGAATAACTAATTTCCATAACTTATGGCATTTATATAAACTTTCGGTTGGAGTTATGCAATTCATAGGAATGTGCACATAAATCTTCCTTAATTCAGAAAATCATTTTATAAACTAAAGCACTACAAAACACACGTTTTCAGCAAAATCCCGATAAGTACCCCAAAATTCGCTTTAATGCAAAGGGAGAGCTCGCAGTAACGGGTTCGTTTCCGCCGACTGAGAACTCTCCCTTTGCATTTTACCGAATTTTGGGGCTCTTATTCCATCATTTCCTCTTCAGTCTATTTCTTTCCTGTCTTTCAATTATGTTTCTAGATTCGCCAGTTCGTGACGGTTCCTTATACTTAGAAATGCTACGTTCTGAGTGCCTTTTATGGTTGCTTCACTTCATTCTTTCCTCCTACTTGATGTTAGGAATAATAAGGATAATAGATCTGAGTAAAGTGCGCGAGTAAAGTACCCTTTCCCCATCCCGTTATATATACTTTTCACTGCACAAGGAAAAGTGCTCAAAAGTGGAGGAAATATGTTTAAATTCATCGCATGATTGTCTCTCTCAAAGAAACTAGCACATCTAACTCAAAATAATATTAGCTATTTATCTTAAACCTATGATTCTTCGTATAGTAGAACCTTGTTTACTCGGATAAACTGAGACCAGGGCCGCTTCTGAGTTATCCACAGAATCGAGGAAAAAACGATAAAAAAAGCATCATCGAAATTATCTTTGTTAATTTATAGAAAGTAATCATTTCTTCACACTAGCCGTATATAGGCTAAGGATTATGATAGAGTCAACATGAAAAATTCAATGCCATGGCCGGGCTTTGAACCACGGATCTCCTGATTTCCGTCCTGTCGCTCTAACTCATTGAGCTACCATGGCCAACGTGCCGTCCTGACATTAAATTCTCCGTTTGGGACGCACGTTGACCATGGTAGCTCAATGGGTAAGAGCGACTGGACGGAAATCAGGAGATCCGTGGTTCAAATCTCGGCCATGGCATTGAATTTTTCATGTTGATTCTTCTATCAAAAACGTTAGCAAATATATATGGCTAGTGTGAAGAAATGATTAATTTCCATCAACTAACTAAAATAATAAGAGATAAATGATGAAGCCTGGGACTCATGTACTTACGATAGTAAGTCGCCACAAGCGGTGTATCTCGGATGCGAGAGCCCCTAGTGGTCTACCGGGGAAATATACGAGTCAACTGGAGAATTTAATATCAGTACGGTACGTTGGCCATGGTAGCTCAATGGGTTAGAGCGACTGGATGGAAACCAGAAGATCCGTGGTTCAAATTATAGCCATGGCATTGAATTTTTCATGTCGAGTCTATCTCTGTTGATGTCCTATGACATGTGACCATGGAGGAGATGGCTGCGAGTATATCAACACCAGCGGCAAGGAATAACATTTATGAATTAAAATTTATGTTTTAGTTGGAAGTTGAAATTAATTTTCTGTATTAATATATATTATATATTAAGTTATAAATAATTATATTCATGATTGTCAATAATAATTTTTAAATGTTATATAATTTTGTTAATAATATTTTTGTTCTTTTACACTATAATGAATTGTAAGAATATTTTATTAATTTTTGAAAGTAGGTAAATTAATAATTGCTTATTTTCAAAATTTATGGTTGGTAATTAATCAATCTGTAATTGTTAGCTTTGTGTGGTTAGGATATTTTTGTTTCGTTAAATGGTAGTGCTGGATACCAGAACCAATGGTGGCCGCCGGCTAGCGGCGGCAATATTTTATTATTGGGAATTTTAAAATATAGTTAAGTTAATAACTGGATTACCAGTTATATTAACAGTAATATTATATTTTTATTTAAAATATTTTTAAGTATGTTTGAAATTTTTGTTAAAAAAAATAAGTAAAGTTTATAAAATTTTGAAAGGGACGGAATAAGAAAAATTAAATTTTTAATTATATTTTTTAAATTTTTAATTATTTTTATGTATGTTTATTAGAAATGTGGTGTGGATTTTGGTTTGATTAGAGTATCTTTTAAAATGTTTGTAAAAATTGTTTTTTCTTTTTATTATTTTTTATTTTATTTATAATCTGTAAATTGTGTAGCTTTCTGTATATGTTTTTGATATTTTAATAAATGAATAAAAGTCTGAATATTTACCACGAATTAAGAAATTAGGTGCCGGGATATGGTATGCAGATTTTTATTTTTATTTTATTTTATTTATTTTTGTTGACTCTATGTATCATCGAAATATTGTTAAAGGAGTTTAGAAATTACTATAGACACACTTTAACCTAAATCCACACAGTACAGTACAGTACTGTACTGTACAACAAACTAGTCAGTAGTAAAAACGCCAGATCTTCTGCTGTCTCAGTGTTTGTGTATCGCTTACAAGCAGCGCAATCTCGTATCCACTTTAACATTAGAACCTTATTTGCCAATGTTCCGACTTGACTCCTGAAATAAAGTGTCAATTTCTCTATATCTGCAACTGCTTGTACGTGGGTCATAACCACTACTGGTTCATCAACACTGTCTGATTATGAATATTCTTCATTTTCATTTTCAGTAACACTTCACGATAAAATATTGCGTTCCTCTGTAATCGATTATCGATTATCGATTTACAACTAATTGTCAAAGTCTTCTTCCTCAACAGCCATGGATATTTTTAAATACATCTATAAAATCTTCTTCTACAATTAATTTTTCTTCTCCAATTTTGTTTTCTGGCAAGTTACACGCAACAGGCCACGACTTTATCCAGAGCTTTATCGAAGTTTCTCTTCCAACCTGCTTTCTAAGCAAGAGAAGTGAGTGCACTGAATTCAGCCGCTAGCAGGAGAATTCGAGTAACGCACCTAATGAGAATAGCAATAGTGTTTTCTGTAAAAACACGTCTTCATTTAGGTACTACGCAAAATAACATAATTTTGTTTCACAAAACTGGTCTGGAGATTCTCCAGGTTAAAGAGACCAGGGTTAGCGAGATTTTAGTATTTACACTTACGTATTATTTAATTGTTTCCTTTGTTTGTGAATAAATTAACATTTTGGAAACTTGAACCTATATCCCACTCACTAACATTTGCATTTTAAGGTATTTTTAATGGGAATTAATGCATAAAAATCTGGGTATTTTTGTAGTAACAGATACCTATATTTCATCCAGTTATATAGTGGGGTCCATATAAACCTGAACCATTTCAATAGACCATAACCTTTGAACCAATAACAGGACACACGTGCAACTTTGTGAGAATATAATACACACTTGGGAGATTACATTACACTATTTACATCTCAGAGAAAATGTTGGAAGTGTCCTCCACCAGCATCTACACATGTTTGTACTCGTCTCTCCATTTTCTCTGAAGTTTTACGGAGAGTATCGTCGCCAATGTTACTTATTTCGGCTCGAATGGATTCCTTGAGAACATCAATTATACGTGGCCTATTCTTGTACACTATTGTTTAGATACTCCGACAAGAAAAAATCCGGTGAGGTTAGGTCTGGGGATCTGAGAGTTTACAGACATTTTGAGATTGTTCGATTATCAAAGAAACTGGTTACAATTCCATGGTGTCATTAGAAGTATGGTACGCTACTCCATCTTGCTGGAAATAACCTTCTCTTAATTCGATATCATCTCCGTAAAACTTCAGAGAATATGGTGAGACGAGTACAAACATGTATAGATGCTGGTGGAGGACACTTCCAACATTTTCTCTGAGATGTAAATAGTGTAACGTAATCTACTAATTGTGTATTATATTCCCCCAAAATTGCAGGTGTGTCGTATTAATGATTCAAAAGTTATGGCCTTTTAAAGTGGTTCAGGTTTATATGGATCTCACCTAATTACACTTCTTTAACGCTAAATTAAAATTCACTTGAAGAGTAAAGGTAAAATTCATATTGTGAGCTTAATTTAAGATGTTTGGTTTTGCACAGTAAAACAACTTTAGTGTTTTGCACGAGAAACGTTTTCCACAATTTTTATAACCATTTTTGAGAGAGGTTTGTTACATCCTTGTAAGATGAACTCAGCACTAATTTTGCACATGTAATCTATGTTTGTTTTATTATTATACTATAGAAAAAAATAATCTGTTTGTAGAGGACACCTCAAAACATGCACCCGCGTTGAAGTTTTAGACAAGTCAGATTTATTTTTCTTTTAATTCTATGTCCTCCAACGTTGTCATGTCGGACGGTGAATGAAATGGGTGAAATGATGCTCAAATGTGTCCAGGATCCATGGCGCTTAGTGCTACCCGACATTCATCTTTAAGGATAAGAGAAAACCCCGGATAGAACTTATCCAGGTAACTCACCCTGAGATTCGAACCCCGGGCCTCTTAACGTGAGGCAGACATGATACCGAGGCCCACAAGTCAGATTGATACTTTGAAGTTTTATATTATTTTGATCATAGAAGGATTCCGATAACACTTTTGAAAATATCGGGACTGACAGATTTTATTTTATTGGGTGTCTCTACAGTACCATTTGTGTTTTATTTCCAGATAGTTTTTATACAGGACCTTCGATTAAGGATCTACATAAATTTGTTCTTCTTTGTGTACCGAGGGGGAGGGTACAGGCGCATTTTGGAGATCCGGGTTCGATTCTCGTGGCCGAGTTACCTGACCCATGGTTTCATTTGGGGATTTTCCCGAATCGCTACTTGAATGCTGAGTAGGTTAACTACATCCCTGAATTTCCGGTTCCTCCATTTCATATCCAGTATTATATCACATTATCTCTCATCTGGTGGTCTCTTTCAGGGTAGAAGTGTCGGCGGGGATCTCGGCGGTGCAAACTTGCGTAAACCAATTCCTCCTCAAGTAGAACAGATGCCGGCCTCCGTACCCAGATCTCGTGCTGGGACTGTTTCCAAACTGCAGTAGGATTTCTTTTGTCCTGGCTGCCAGGGAAAGTTTCCATCTAAGTAAAATTTAGGTACCTTACCCTCTGCACTGCCATTGCTTCCTGGAACGGCTGCCCTCTGTCTCCTCTCGCCCCATTATTCCTTTCCGGGGATGCTCCACTTGGGAGCATAGATACAATTCACCAAGTTTGAGTCTCCGTGCCACATCCTCTCCGAAATAACCCAGTTCCGTTTCTTCTTTGTGTAAAGCATGCATTAGTCCTAACTAGAATTTCAAAAACATATGACACTAGAATGTTTTGAATTCAGTATGCTAGCTATTAAAGATGTTGCATTTCTTTTGTTCCAAATTGATTGTTTCTGTAGACCATTTTTATGTGACTTTTCTCAGCTGTCATTAACTATGCGAGCATTTTCTGAACTGAAGAAAAAAGAAAGAAAGAAAGAAATCAAGAACTAAGAGTTTACTGAACTGTGTAGCTCGCTTTTTATAATCCGTTCGTATTCTTATTAATTATTTGTCTTCCTAGCAGCGCTTGCTTCTATTCAGAATCTATACTTGCTCAAAAAAGTCACCACTAATAGTAAATTATGTGTGTGGTTGCGGTTGTGTGTATGTATGATTGAGTATTTTAGACCCATCAATAAACCGACAAGCTCTATCAGAATTATGAGGTTTAAAATTGCTGATAAGTACAGAGAAGCAACGAAGCATATAATTATGGAGTCGAAGGAAATCAACCTTAATCTTCTGCGATTTTCACTTCAAACAGAAAAATACGAGGTTGTGCATAAAACCAGTGATAATAACCCGTAGGATTTATGCGATAAAATGGAAATTTCTTGACCTTATATATGAAATAGCAGGTGCATAAACAGGACGATTGAACTAAGCATCAACTACAAGTTTTAATTCAAGAATAATTTATTAGGTTTTCACACAAGCATATTCTAAACTGGTACCTCTCGGATAGAACGGAATCAATTATCTTACCAATACCAATAGGTGTATTGCTGTTTGATGATATTAATAGAAGATAATATTAACATATATGTCAACTTTCTCTATTAAATAAGTACTTTCAATTATTCATCTAAAAATTCCAAGCAAGGTTTCACCAAAAGGAAATATTTCGAGACTCTTGGACAATAATTTTAATTTATCTAGCACGTGCATAGCAGATAGCGAAGGCATTACATTTCACCCAGAAAATTTTGTGCCAAGATTCAGCGGTAATACATGTTTTGAGGTCATCTGAATGAAATTATTTATTGGACTTGCTAGATACGTTGAAGTTTATTAGCGAGTGAAAAAATTTAACGACGGAGACGTTAGCGCTGACCATGATAAACATCAAACCTCGCTAGTCTCATACGTCATTTTATCTGACATCTAAGAAAAAAAATGAACTTCAATTATGAGTTATTTTTGTAAATTGTTTTACAATGGATTTAGAATGGATGTTTTATTCCTGATATTGGAGGTCTTGAATAGCGAAGTATCCTAACAATGGTGATGCAAAAGTAACAAATGATAACTGTATGTCAAAGTGAGTGATTCAAGGGATCAAACTTTTATACCTAAAGAAATTCGAGAAGCTCTAAGTGCTGGACATAGAGTCAACTTGAAATATTCAATGCCACGGCCGGGATTTGAACCACGGATCTCCTGGTTTACGTCCAGTCGCTCTTACCCATTGAGCTACCATGGCCAAGGAGCCGTCGTGATATTAGATTCTGCAAATGACTCATATTTTCCCAGTAAACCACTAGGGGCTCTCGTATCCAAGATAAACAGTTTGTGGCGACTTGAGTACTTGAGTCTCAAGCTCCATCATTAAACTAATATTATTTAAGTTAATTGACGGAAATTATTCATTTCTTCACACTAGCCATATATAGGCTAACATATTGTACTTATAAATAGAGTCAACTTGAAAAATTCAATGCCATGTACGTGATGTGAATTATGGATCTCCTGGTTTCCGTCCAGTTGCTCTTACCCATTGAGCTACCATGGCCAACATGCCGTCATGACATTAAATTCTCCATTTGACTCGTATATTTTCCCGGTAAACCACCAGGGGCTCTCGCATTCGAGATACACCGTTTGTGGGAACTTATTTGAGTCTCAGGCTTTATCATATAACTCTTATTATTTTAGTTAATTGACGAAAATTAATCATTTCTTCACACTAGCCGTATATACTCTAAGGTTTTGGATGGATAGAGAATTTTATGTCATGACGGAAAATGGCCATGGCAGCTCAATGGGTAAGAACGAATGGAGGGAAACCACGAGATCCGTGGTTCAAATTCCGGCCGTGGCTTTGAATTTTTCAGGTTGACCATATCTATCCAAAACCTTAGCCTATATAAGGCTAGTGTGAAGAAATGATTAATTTCCACCTAGTTGTTAATTTTAGTTTGCTGCAACAAAAGGCATTTGCAATTTATGACAAAGAATATTTATATATTAGGAAATGGGGGAGCTCAAAAAGTGTTACTAATATTTTTATGGAAAAAATTTTAGTATATTTTTCAGAGAAATCAAAAAATACTAAAATATTTAGTCTGTGGCCGAAGTATTCAATGTTCAGATGTACATTGTGGATTAAAGATGGAGTGGATATTAGTAAATATGTGAAGTTGAAAGCCATTTTAAAAATAAGTCAGGTAGATATAAGGAGAAGAAACCAAAAGATTCTGCTAGGCAAGAGGTGAATGCATTTTTGACACAAGGAGATGATGCAACGTTATGAAAATAGCTTTGATAATATGTCTATGTGATGCTTGTCCTATAGATTAACTTAGTAATATGACTATTGGTGATGTAGGTAGAAGAAAAAACTGAACATCAGATTAAGCTATATACGAGACAATCGATAGTCAAAGAGATAACAATATAATGTCTTAGACACTATATTGGAGTTGGCGTTTCTGAATAATAATGTGTTTTTGTGTCGCAAATTTTAAATTTATTATTCTATTTGACCTGTTATATTGACTCTGGTAGAGATAATTCGACTCTTTGCAGAGATTGTTCATGTCTTACAGTAAAAGGCCTACATTTCAGTAACTAAAGTATCGCGTAATGATACGCTTTTTTCTTATAGTGGCGGATGAAATACATTTTATGTGTCCTCCCCTTATTTTGCATAATTAATTAGCGATGTAATTGTTGTTAACGATAGAGGTCTATGGAGATCAAAATAATAACCATAGTTTTAATAAACAGTTTCAAAAATTTGTTACTAAATTTGTCGGCAGTTTATTCTGCAAATTCGCCGTAAATCCTGTTTATAATAACAATAGTTACATCCGTGGTCCAGCGTAACATGACATTCTCTGTTCCCCGAGATCCAGGTTCAAAGCGGGCTGAGTGCGATGGATTTCTTTTCGGCCGTAAAACTCTTAAGCATAGCTTCCTTCGGAAAGTAAACAAAGCTCATGTTCAGGTGTTATAGATTTACGAATCGTAAGAAGACCTCACGTTTTATAAAAAGAAAATTAAGTGGATATTCAAGGCCAATATGCAAGGAACTATAGCAGTTATAGAGCGTTCAAACATTTTTTTTTATAAATAAAAGCTCTCTCCTTTACACCTTTTATGTATGAGTTTGTGCTTAAAGCGTAACAAAACACCTAGAAGTTTGCAGAATCTAAATAATTTTTTGCGCGTGCAATAACATAGAAATAAGGAACTGTCAGGATAATGGCTGTTTCTGTAACTCCCATTAAAAAATAAGGATCATATTTTGTTTTTCCTTATCCGAATTCTATTTATTAGTCCAGCATCTTTCTCGGTTAAAATAATTTCCAAAGCACGCTCTGTATTGTGTTCGGCAGATCACACTTACTAGTTTATTTCGAAACTAGTGTTATCTAGTAAGAGTAATTGCCACATGACCTTGAACGTATTATTGTACATTTTAAGCACCATCCAAAACAAATATTGGCTCACCTCTATGGTGCTAGAATCTCGATTGGGAAAGTTATGTAGATAAGGTTTTTTCTCAGGATATCTTTTTCTGAAAGATGAATATCGGGAATCTCTAAGCTGTACCGAATCAGTACTCAATTGAGGCTAATTTTATACATTTTATTTATTCTTCGGTATGACATAACCCGCTAAACGATCTTAAATAGTAAAAAAATTTTGACACTGAAATACCTGTGATTTTCATATAATATCATACCGGAAGTTTTTATTCCAAGATTAATATTATATAAAAATGATAGGAACATATACAGAGCGATCCATATAAACCTGAAGCAATAATAGGACACACGTGCAACTTTGGGAGAATATAATACACAATTGGGAGATTACATTACACTATTTACATCTCAGAGAAAATGTTGGAAGTGTCCTCCACCAGCATCTATACATGTTTGTACTCGTCTCACCATATTCTCTGAAGTTTTACAGAGAGTATCCTCGACAATGTTACTTATTTGGGTTCCAATGGATTCATTGACAATATCAATTGTCCGTGGCCTATTCCTGTACACTCTAGATACCCCCACAAGATAACATCCGGAGAGGTTAGGTCAGGGGATCTGGGGGGTCATAGACCTTTTGAGATTATTCAATTATCAAAGAAACTGGTTACAAGTCCCATGGTGTCATTACATGCACGGCATGTTGCTCCGTCTTGCTGGAAATAACCTTCTCTCAATTCGATATCATCTCCGTAAAACTTGAGAGAATATGGTAAGACGAGTACAAACATGTATAGATGTTGGTGGAGGACACTTCCAACATTTTCTCTGAGATGTAAATAGTGTAATGTGATCTCCTAATTGTGTATTATATTTCTCCAAAGTTGTACGTGTGTCCTATTATTGGTTCAAATTTATTGAAATGGTTCAGGTTTAAATGGATCGCACTATATAAATAACTGCAGTACTTATTTTTGATATCTTACAATCAATGTATAATATAAGAAGCAGTATTAAAAGTTCTGTAGGTTATTAGTCAGACAAACTACGGGTTGAGACAAATATGTTAGAAGTCAGGTTAGCTAAGGCAACTGAGACGTTCCAGGAAACCATTAACTCGAGGTACGGGTAACTAGAAATTAACACAATCAAAAATCACAGATACCTATACATGAAACATGAATATTATCAGTTCTGAAAATTGAAAGGGGAATTCATTCTTTAATTTGGAAAGTCTAAGAGTAAAAGTTGTGTAAGAAGCTAATGATTTGGCGGATAATAAGATAGGAACTTTGGTAGTGTACGAGGAGCCGTAAGATAGAACTTTTGTGTCTAACACGGTTTTAAATATTTATATTGTCTTTATTGCGGTCGAATATCGGTAATCTATAACGGTGAAGACTGAAATTGAGTTACCCACATATTTCTTATGGGATAAGATCAATACCAAATTAAGTGTATATCAAAACAACGAGAAACTTAGGGACCACAGAAACAGAAAATATTTATTCTCTGGACCAGAGAAGAAACAGAGAAGATACAAATTCTTCATCAGCATTTTGATTCTTTGAGTTCTTATCAGAATGTGGAATAAATTCACGTGTTCTTTTCCATGAAAAGAGAAAAGGAAGCTTTCAGAAATTATCATATGATTATAATATGATATAATTTCCTTCTGCAGATTATGACATTTTTAACTTTTGTAAATAAGAGAGCTGCAAATTATAATATTTTAGAATGACACACCCCTCCCTATATACCAAGTCATAGAGCGCATAACTATATGAAATACTTGGCTACTAAATCATCATGTCTGAAGTCTGAGATATAGAGTACTTATGAACCGAAATGATTTATAACACCAGCTTTATTTATTTGCATCTTTCATTTGTTTATTTGTTCTTTTATAAAGAACAAATTATTTATTTGTTCTTTTTGAACACTATACTTAAATGATACTTTAGAAAGGCCTAAGTTCAGAATACCTTCAGATATTTACCAATCTGTAGACTGAGGAAAGCCTGGATAAAAAATCTCAGTCAGGGAGGAAGTCTTTGGCGGCATTTGAACTGCCGACCTTTCCCGTTCACGGCCCGTGTGTTGGCGACTTTGGGTAGCAAAAATTTAACTAGGTGATGAGTAATTGTTTAACTAGACAGACATTCTGCAGTCTTAAATGATGGACTCTGGATGGATACTGGACTATTTGCTATAAACACTGTCATTTGAATTCGTTGAATTGCTATAAGCATTATTGCAGGCCATTTCGTATGGCGAGCACCCTTGTTTCAGATGTATCCAACTGTTTAGATTATATTATATGGACTATAACATAAGTGTCTTCTAGTGCAATGTCCGGTTTTCCTGGTTGTATGTGTTAAGGGGCTCTGAATTAGTTGCTATCTCCGTTTCCCTTGATATAGTATAACTAACCAACCAAGGGGGGTTTTAGGGCTTATTTCACTCATGAGTTTATCTCACCCTGGGCTTATTTCGCCCTATAGCTGTTTCAGGGGTGTTCCCTCTTCAGCATTGATTAAATATTTATTTTGGGATTGGAAGAACGTGCATGATCCTCTTTCTGCTTCATTTTAAATAATTACAGTAGTCTTTTATTGCTTATACATTTAGTATAATTTTATTTTTATTTGTTTGTTTATATATATATATATATCACTTTTTAAATATTTTCAAATCTTACAGTGGTCATTTATGTGCTTATACATATTCGTAATTGTCACATATGGATATGTTTAAATAATTACATAAGATAGAGTAAACCTGAAAATGCCTAAACCTTAACCTATATACAGCTAGTGTGAAGAAATGATTAATTACATAAGAATTCTGTTTGTGGTACCTCTCATACTAAGCTTAATCTACTAGTGTCCTTAGACTTTTTATATAGAATGTACTTACTTTTACTTGGAATCTAATGGCACTAACAATGTGACAAAAATGTTATTGTTTCTAGAACATATTTCTTAAATCGACAACAGGGTTTTATTTAAAATTATTAGTTATATTCGAAATTAAAATAGTAGAACTCTCTATCAAATTCTTCAATTTAAGTCACATATCCCTTTTAAAATTTATAAAATAAGGAATATATGTGTATTATTAAACACTCGGTCACGTACTATGTAGACGCTCAAGTATAAAATATAGACGTTGTGGAGAAAAAGGAAATACAGTTTGGATGAAATGACCCTCAAACTGTCAATACAAATAACACTATATGTATAACATCCTTGCTATGTTCTAATTACCTTAAAAGAACCTTCTAGTCATTGTAGGAACTTTTCTGCACATGAAATATATTCTCCTGTTTGATGACTGTTACAATTTCGGCATGTAACTCTTTTCAACCTTTTAGAGTCTCATCATTTAAATAAATATTAAATGTTCTTTTTATTTTCTTATTTTCCTTCCGTCGTTCAGAATGCCATAAAGTTAATAAACTCCTAACAGTTCCATGCCCTTAATGGTCCCTCAGTAGTTGGATTTCATTTTTTTTCATATCTAGAATGCTTTGCAGCGGTTTATTTCTGACTGAAGGTGTTTGTTTGTCACCTATGGTGAAGTTCTTGCAGAATTATTATTCACCACGGCTGCTCTCGAGCGATGATCTCTGCACCCAGGATCGTAGTCTCGAAACGGAGAAATAATATAATCATTTGGGATACTGAAATAATTACTCTTCATTCGATTTATTTCCTTTGCAAACTGATGTTTCAATTATAGCAAAATATTTTGAAATTATTGTGGACACCTTACAAAATAATTCTTCTTTTAGTCGATACAATTCAATTTTCAATTAAAATTATTGAATCAACTTTCTCCT
Organism: Mantis religiosa; assembly: GCA_030765055.1. NCBI lineage: Eukaryota > Metazoa > Arthropoda > Insecta > Mantodea > Mantidae > Mantis > Mantis religiosa. Next base: position 31,999,988 of record CM060953.1, on the reverse strand, counting down.
ATACTTTACAAATAATCGTAAAGTTGTCCGTTCTTGATGCATTAGTTATTTAATATACTCGCGGATACACGCAAACAATGAATGCTAAACACCTACATTCATGAAATATCTACAAGATTTTAGACAGACACTTACACACGTCCATATTCAGTGAGAGTTACATGCAGAAGAATTTTATATTACACTGCCGTTCATTTGTTTAGCATAGCAAGAATGTAGTCTCTGCTAGTCATTTGTTTAAAAGAAAGTTAATACAAGCAATATTATTTTGTAAAAGCTCCTTTTGTAACCTGTCAGGCAACTTTTTTTTTTCTCTATGGATGTCTTGAATGTTGAATCCAAACCATCACCCAACGAAACACAACCTAGCGGATGTCATAAGAACAACATAAAATATCTTCTGTAACTTCGACTTAATAACATCACCCATAAGTTTTCCTGAATCTATAGATCTTGGTGTCCAATGGCAAATGGCCTATTCTTTGTAGGCATATGACTTTCTTGTTATTTTCTGTTGCAGCTTCTTATGGCAATGGACTCTGTATCAACTTCCTAAATAATATTTCCAATATATTCAGTAAATTTACAAAACCAGCAGGAAGATCCAACATAGTACAGAGTATCACTAAAGAGGGATGTGGCAATTTTAATTGTTCATATTAAAATCGATTGAAATATCAGTCCAGTGATCATCTAAGCGGCATTTCATTTTATGAAATAAATATACCACTTAGAAAATTAAAATAAAAGCAGACAAATTTATGGATTATGAATAGATAGTCGAAATTAAATATTTATAGGCTTGCACTCTACTGACAGAGTACGGATGAAATTAAGAATTTCGGAAGAATAGAACTGGATCATCACATAGTCTACGCTTAGAATTTGTAAATATATTTCTCCATTTCCTACTTGACTAACAAATTTTAACGAGGGGGGTAAATTGCATATTTTGCAGGAATGGGACTCTGTTAGGTCGGTCCTTTTAATCTTAATATAATTGCGAATTATTTTAATTTATTATTTGTCATTAAAAGGATAGCTTGATACTCGTAATAATCACGGATAAATTCAAAATATTTCTATGAAGCAATGTGTTAAGAAAACTATACAAATAACATATATATTTATTAAAATATGTTTTTGATTTGCTCAAGTTGTTCTCAGGAAGCAAGCCATGTGAAAAGACGATTAGAAATCGACGTTTCGGCAGTATGCATCGCTCGGATCATCAGGATATTTATTAAATGTTATAACCACAAATGTATCACTGGATATAACATGGATATAAAAAAAGACAAAACACCATCAATACTTGCATTGCTGAATAAAGTACTACCTTCAGTAAATTAAATGCCAGGTCAGGAGGTGGTATAAGTAAAAAAAATTAATTGGGTCAAATAAATGTAACTACTTAACTTGATTATCAAGCTGTATAGATCTGTGCTCCTTAAGTCGATGGATTTCCATTTTAAGGTCAGTTTCCAAGAGGAGAGTTTAGGAGGCTTTGGCCATTTCCTTCGAGAGCAGCACGCATAATAGTGATGCTGGATTTCAGATCAGCTCCTCTTGGAAACCGGCCTAAAAACGGAAATCGGTCGACTTAAGAAGCACATATCTATACAGCTTGACCATCCACTGAAGTAGTTACGTTTCTTTTACCCAATTAATTTTTTATACTTACGCCATCTCCTCACCTAGCATTTAATTTACCGAAAACAGTCTTTTGTTCAGAAATGCGAATTTTGATAGTGTTTATATTTGATTTATATCCAGAGTTTCATTTGTGGTTATAACATTTCTTAAAATATCCTGATGATGGGAGAGATGTACGATCCCGAAACGTCAATTTCCAGTCGTCTTTTCACCTGGCTTGAACCAAGAAAGCTTCAGGTCTTATTTTATGTTTTGGATTATTAATTTCTAGTCTTGCGTCATCTATGCTATTACCTCCTCATTATTTGTTACTGAATCAGCAATAACAAATGAAATAGGTAAAGGCGAAGAGAAATGAATTTTCATTTTAAATAATTTGTCTTCTATTGTTGCAGTCATTTATCAATAAATTTTGTTAGCTTTCCTTTTAGCTCAGTCGGTAGAGTACCTGCCTGCCGTGCTATGGATCCCGGGTTCGATTGCTGACAGTGGGGGTGGGGATTTTTCTCATGACCAAGATAATTCCTCATCTTCCACAGAGTTTGGAAGTATGAATGAGAATGCGAATATGTACGTATTCTAGTGATTAAAACCCAACAAATACGAGTTAACACATTTGATATGTTCCAAAGGAGAACGACCGCCGATATGACCATTGCAGTTAAATGGAACAAATAAAAAAATTACTTTTCGAGCTCAGGAACAGAGCAAAAACAATATAAAACTAGATCTGGTAAATTGACTGTTTTAAGCACAATGACTAAATTAACTTGAGGTGGCAGCTGAGTAAAGATGCGCAGTAAAAGAATTAGTTTGTTACCAATTCTGAAAGGAGACTGAGGATGGTTTTATACATGTGGAGCTATTGATGGTACATGTATCAACTACTCCACATGTATAAATCACCTTCAGTCTTCTTTCAGGTTTAGTATCAGACTAATTCTTTTAATTTGCATCTGGACTCAGCTGCCACCTCAAGTTTATTGACCTATACCCACATCTTGCACTAGTTAATACAGAACCATTAAAACCGAGCAATTTCAAATAAGTATGTTTTAAACTTTAGCAGTATTTGCACAGACCTGGATGTATCGTCTTCGGAGTGCATACCTAGAACAACAATTTTTAAGTGTGCTTAAAACCAACAGCCCCGTTTCAGAAGATTTATTGGAATGTAGATAGACAAAAGTGCTCCTACGTGAAGAAATTCCAAAAAAGCCAGTGCCCTAGTTAGCGCACAGTATTTATTTCATTTTTCTTCTTAGGGGATGTATCTGTAGCACTTGACTCAAAACATTAAATAATTATTTTTATAAAGAAATATGAAAATATATATTTTTCCGTTCGTCTTATTAAACTTACCATTTGACTGAATCTATAAATGTACCAGAAACGCATACTTATTCACAAACCTCACCCAAATGTGTGTTCTTGCAAATTTTCTGCAGCCTAGCATACTCAAAATATTCCGTACGATCCAATATTTTTCTGACTTGCTTTAAATTTGTTGTACCACCTCTCAAATGTACATTAAAAGAACTTACCATAAACAATTTTTAAAGAAAATGCTCCAGTTTTGAAAAAAAAGATACTATACTTTCAAAATTCAAGAACTTTGGATAGTCGTTCAACAATTATTCTGCAATAAAGCAATTGTGGATGTCTATTGTTATTTTAAGATCAAAATCACAACATGTATTGCGTTGTTAATTCACTATTTATGCAACATTTTAAATACAATAGCTATAACAAAAGAAAGTCATAACAACATTGATGTATCTCCAAGTTGAATAACCTAAGAACAATTGCCACTGATATTACAGAAGTTTATGTAAACTTATTTACTGATAGGGTTGATCTGTGACGTGATAAACGAATTCGGAGAAGTCAACAATACTATAAATATCTATGAAACATGACCAAAACATTGCCGTTAACTGGCACAAATTTCAACAAGATATCGGTTCTCCAAATCTCCCAGTAAACACTGTTTGGTAGTAGAAGAGTTGTGTGGTTTTTCTTCCAAGGCTCGTGGATGAATTAGGTCTCATTTCCCGTGTGTTTACCTCACACGTCGCTAGCAATCAAGTCGCGGAGACATGTCGCTGGTGGGACAGCTAGCCTAGGGGAGGGGCCTCTGGAAGATGGCGTACCATTGTGGAGGCTACATGACAGGCAACACTAATTGGAAGAGTCACATAACGGGAATCCTTTCCCTTCAAACTGGATTATTCCAAGATTTTTATCCAGCCAACATGTGTTGCGTCAGATCCGTGTTTCATTTCTTACAGGAAAGGAGTCAAGATTGCTTCTGCGTAACAAAGTTCACTGCTGTAATTTTTTATATAGTTAATACTTAACTAGTAAAGGAAATAACACATATTGTCTTTATATTACTACGTAAATATCCACTGTAAAACAAACTGCAGCAACCTTCCTTTTATAAATGACACAGCTTTAGTTTTTCATCACTTCAGGAAATGTTTCGAGTGTGTCAAAATGTGGTGACATTTTTCATAGGGATATTTTTGTTGTTGGGTTTACATAAACGGAAAAACAAACATGGGAATTTATTGAAAGTGTTGAAATTGAATTACTTTTGCTGAATTGTTTGTAGTTTCAGTTTAAAACCGTATTAGGTAACTAGGACACACTTGCATTGTGTTATTTTAATTTCCTATGCTGATATATCACGTTTTGTCAAACACAATGCAAATAAAATAACTAGAAGAGCATTGGCCGGCTATTAGGTTTAAAAAATGTCCCTCCAAAGATATACGATCTGGTGCGTAATGGGAACGTTAGACTGGATAATTCAGAAGAATACTGGAAATGTGGCATTACAGAGAGGATGGTTTGATTTCATGAGAAAGGAACGCTGGAAGCTTATCACTTCTGGCCTTAGCGCTTCCATGGAGCCTTACATCACACGATTTGAGCTCCCTTACACTGGTAATTGAAGTGAAAGTAAATTATTTATTGTTTTGAGACACCCAAGACACTACAGAATCTTCCGTTACCCCTAGACCCCCTCCTTTTCGCCCAATAAATGGAAATTCTCACTGTACTAAATAAACGACAAAATCCTTGCCTAATCCATTACCTATTAAACATATCTTGGAAAAAAATAGCATCGTTCTCATTTATGAATAAACAAATACATAAAATAAAACAAAAAGTAAAAGAAAGCTTAGTATGGGAGAAGAAGATTTTATGAAATGAGAGAATGAACATTTGGTGGAATGAATGGTGGAATTATACCACCTAGATTCTAAATTTATCTATTGATGATTATTGCAAGTTCTTCAGCGCAATTAAATATTTTGACTTGGCTGGAGAAACTGTTTTGCTGCTCAGTAGTATTTAAAAATCCAATTGAACAAAAGTCTATACTTTCAATTACTTATTCGCCTTAAACTTTAAAACTTCATTTTCTGGTTTCATACATTTAAGAATGTTGGAAAATATTAGAGAGGTTTAGGTTTAAAATTCATAGACAAAGATCATAAAAAATGATTAAAAACAGGTGTCATATTTGCAGTGGTTTAAAATATCTAAGTAAATTAAAAAATTCGTTAAGAAAAAGTATAAGGAAACAATTTTTGTAACGAGAAGCTGTTTTCTATAACTAAAAATGAATATTATATTTGGAAAGATAGAGTCAGACTGAAAAATTCAAAGCCATAGCGGGGATTTGAACCACGGTTCTTCTGGTTGCCGTCCAGGCGCTCTAACCCTCGAGCTACTATAGCCAACATACCAACATGACATTTAATTCTCCAACTGACTCGTATTTTCCCGGTAAACCACTTAGGAGTTCTCATAAACACATGAGACATCTACCTTAATGTCGACTTAAAACATGTAAGTACTTTAAGGCCCGGGCTTTATAGTTCGGACCACGATTAGGTCAATTATTTTCCAATATTATATTTGTTAGCTGAAAATTCCATAGTAATTATAGATTTAATTTGTTACGTTAGTTATTGTAATTAATTATTGTGGCATTTTTATTAGTTTAGGTATAATTTTATATCTAAATAGTTTTTAAATTAATTCAACATTCAAATACTCGTGTATGCTCTAAGTTTATTTCAGGAATCGACCCTGGGCACGAATAAACTTTAAATTTTGCCAGCAATAAATGAATACCTATATAAGTATGTATGTTGGTTGGTTCTCATATTATTGCTGAACAGACGAACATAAATTCAGCACTTTGGTATAAAATTTACCTGGTTAGTACCGTCAAAGTAATAGGTACTATTTAATGCAGCTTTTCCGAAAGAGAGAATTATACTGACTAGGCTTAGATCATAGTTCATCTTGGTAAAAGCACGCCCTGGTATATAATTCAGAAAATTAACTGGAGAGATAGGCGGTAAAATATGCTCAACAACCATACACGAAAAAAAAGAATTAATACCAGTGACTTTATAAAAATTCAATTAAAAACTTCTCACTAATATTTGTTGATAATTAACTGTGAAATTTGTGTTCTTATAATTATAGCAAGATATTCTGTAATTCGTTACCAATTTTTAATAAATTATTTTTATTTATAATTTGAATATTATTGTTAATATTAATATTATATAGTACTTTTTGTAGATTATATATATAATTTTTTTAAGGTAGATTAATCCCTACTTTGGTATTGCTTTGGCAGTGTTTACGGAAAGTTTAGTAAGTGTTAAATGGGATAAACATTTGCAGAAACTAACTTACTGTTAATTTTCTTGTAGGTGGTAAAGTTGAATTACAGAATACATTAGACTTTGAGAGGTAGTCAAATCTTTCAACAATTCTTTGCTACATATACTGTAACTTTGAAATTCTGTTCAATTTCCATGGCAAATAAACATAGAAATAATTTGGAAATTAATTGTTCTTTCACAGTGGCCGTGTGTAGGCTAAATTGTGGAAACGTAGAGTCAGACTGAAAAATTCAATGCCATAGCCGGGATTTGAACCACGGATCTTCTAGTTTCCATCCAGCCGATCTACCAGCCGCTCAATCGTGGAAGGTGCAGAATTTACATATCAAGTTTATTTTTAGTACTTCTGTTCTTTTACATAATTTACAGACGTTCGTAATAATTCATCGCTCCCATAAACACTAGATATAGCACAAATATCAACAAAGACAAAACACTGTCAATACTCGCTTCACTGAACGAAAGACTGCATTAAATTAAATGACAGGTCACGAGATGGCGTGAGTGTAGAAAACTAAACATTTCTTATAAATATCCTGATGGTGGGGATGCACGGTCCCGAAATTTCGATTTCTAATCCCCATTTCCCCTGGCTTGCTTGCCGAGAATGTCTTGCATATATTCGTCACTAGGAAAACTTCAGGTTTTATGTTGATAATAGTTATTATAAATACGCTAGAGCTACGGAAAATCATGGTTTGGGATTTAAAAGAGGGTTAAGAGAGAGGTGTAAGATGTTAAGTCCAATGCATAATAAAGCAAAATTGATGTCAGATTTTGTCATTAGCGGTGCAATTTAAGTTTAGAGGTAAAGCAATTACTTACACAATGTAGCTAGGTAATTAAGATTACGATGAAATCTAATTAATAATTGAACGATTTCCTTAAAGGACAGATTCTTTGGGGAAAAATTCAGTGTCCTAAATACGTATCTCCGAAAGACGCTCGTTGTAAGTTAGCGGTTATTGGCGGAGTACACTCGGGGTACACTTAAGGACTTAGCGGTCACTGGCAAGGAACATTCAGGGTAACATTTCCGTATATTTCACGGCAACGTAACTATGCTTCGTTGAAAAAGAGCGAGGGAGGTTCTAAAAATAAATATATATGTGTGTACTGTTTATTTATTTCTAGTACTTTACTTAATATTATTAAAATACTTTATATTCTTAATTTTGAAGATGATTAACCTTTTTAAAATACAGTACCTAATTGTAAAGCTTACTTATTTATTTTAAATTGTGAAGTCTGGATATGTCAGAGTGAGCAGATATAATTTAATTCCTAGTTAGAATTTAGGAAACAGCTGAATTCTTAGCCTCCAACAATTAGGCAACTCTATTCAAATGCTTTTCAGCCTGCATTCAACATACAAGTCAATTTTGCTGTTTATTTTAACACCCGTCCATGAACCTTAGAAAACGATCTCATAATTCAGCCTGGAGCAGCTGACAGTAGGTTCATCGAAGAATGAGGATGCAAATGTGCTAAAGCATCGCATCGGTATCAAACATAAGACTTCAACTTTAAAAAGGTCTAGATAAACTCTTGATTAGCATAAAGTAAAGTGATAAACTTAATAAATTTGTCATTTAGATTTAAAATACATCTATGTAACACAGCTTATTTTATCAACTGGTTCTGTATTAATGATAAATTTCTTGCAAGCTAACATTTGATATATTAGTGGTTTGTGAAGCAGATAACATAAAAGTGCACAAAGGTAGATATAATTCTGTTACACGCGTTTATCTCTAATGCAACAGTATCAAAACTATGCGATAATTAAAAAATGGATCGCCAACATCCACAATGTATCAACTCAGCTTACAGGAGAAGGTCGTGCAGTATCGGCCGGGTTAAGTTTTTTTGACTTTACTCTGTAACTGTGGTGGTTACTCGGAATCTTACTATATATTATTCTCTTATGTAATGATTTTAATTTTTTATTTATAGTACTTTGTTACATCGAAAGTAAAAAAGCTAGAATTATAAGGCTTGTAGAAAGTGTCTTGTAGTATCGGCCATTGTCTTTTCTGTTACAATTTAGATTGTCAGTGATACAATGCACTGCCACATATACAACAACAGTAGAATACAAAAGCATGGGAACTTATTATCACTATTTCTGTTCAATTCACAAATGTTTAACTCACTGGTTTACAGAGATCGCAAATCTAGCGGTGCTATAGGCCCCAGAATATCTTCCGTGCGCTAAGAGCTACACTAACCACCATCCAGCACTCAGAGCAGACAAACAACTGAAGAGGGGAAGATTTCCGACTACAGAGCACGTGGATGTACAAGCTTGCTACTGCTTACTGGAAACTTCTGCCACATTAGGGCGAAAAGGGAGATCACAGTAGTGGCCGGTACTGCATGCCGGCCGATACCGCACGACTCAACCCCAATGTCATCAGAAACTAGTAAAAATACAAAATTAAATTTTATCTAGAACTATATACTTTACTTAGTTTTCTAAACGATCAATCTTTTCGTAGAATTTCTGCAGAACTCAAGTTTCAAATTCGTCTTTCCTGGCGACATGCTATAAAAACAACTTCAAATTTTCTTCCTATACGAATCAGCATAATATTAAAGAATTATTTTTGACAGCGGTCATACAAGCATATTTTGTGTATTTGATAAATATATTTAAATTTCATAGGATACTTTACTTTTATGAAGTGTAAATTCAGGACCTTTTCTATTGTTGTTTTATATTATATTTTACCTCTCTAATAGCATATTTATTTAGTTGTTACACCTGCTGAACATCAATTATCTAATTTATACTTAAAATAGGTTTTCCTTTCGAGTTAAGCTCTTTCCTCATTGATAAGTACACAAAATGGGCTACCAACGTGGCCTTCTTCCCAAAATAGAACTGTAGATATATGTTTGTTTGCTGTTTTTGCATACATGGAATCTTAAAAAGTGCAAGGATTTGGGGAAAATAATGCTTTTTCATAACATCAAGCACACACCTTTTATTTAAAACATTATACATTAGTGTTTTAATTGACATAGTTGTTTTTGTATATATAGACCGGTCAGCCGCGGTGATGTAAGTGTATCTGCAGCGTTCTTCTCTCCGGATACGGGGCCTCTGCTGAAGGTTTACCTACAACAAACAAGAATATTGCTAAATTTCCTATTACAAACATCCCTCATGTACCACCAAATCACTTTGAACGCTTCATTGAAGAAAACTGACATTTCAAAATTGATAATTCTGATTATTTATAATTAAATTTAAATAAATAGCGGTAAGCTTCCACGGCCGGAGCCTAATTTGTAGATAGAAGAATTTTCCGGGCTCAGGTGCCGTGGTCTGCTGGAGTTGGAAAGTTCTTCTGTCTACAAATTAAATAAGCAAAACCGTTAACTTTTGTGCCGTGACATTTAATTTGTTATACTCTTGGAGGAAGAAGACCATTCCTTACATTGGAGCTTAATTACATGTATGTACAAGTATGTATCTAGATCTGTCATGACAGATTGCTAAAGCTTGCAATTTCATCCGGAAGATACCTCCACTCTCAGCCATACCAGACCGAAACTAACCTCATTGTTACAGCAGGTGCAATGATTCAAGGTAAACTTAAATTCTATGACTCGAAACGAATATGACAGTAACGATGATAAAAATATTATTTCGACTTCATTCAAATGATTAGACTATGACTGCAGTTGCGTGATAACTCGCTTACTCGTGAGCTTTGGTAAAAGAATTGACATTCATAAAAGCCTGTTAGTTCTTTCCTCCTATCAAAGGGTTGCTTTTAATACTAAAAACCACTTTTATAACGAGTATTTAAGTCTCTCTTCAAATGATAGTCGAAAATACAAAAGACTTTTCCTTCAAAAATATTATTTAAATAAATGTATGGACAGTTAAACAAGTGAATCTATGTATATTTAAGCCTTTGTTCATTATTTGTTCACAATTGTAATTCGAGCATTGGGGAAACTTAAAGATGAATAAGTATGTGGATAACTGTTACCTTCATAAGGCTTCCTGATTAATTAATGGTTTTAATAGGGACTTTATACATTTTTTAATAAAAAGGGCTTTCTGCAATGATGTAGCTTACCTCAACCAAACTAATAGCCAACTAGAAAATTGCGTCACAATGTAAAATTTACAGAGCAATCCTTTTCCTCCATCTCTCCCTATCTAATGCATCTACATGAAGTAGTCCTTTCTGTCTCATTCACTTTTTCACTTTGTCCATCCTCTGATCATTAGGTCTTCCCTTCCTATTACTTCTTTCTGGCATCCATCTGACCACTTCCTTTGGTAATCTGCCATCATCTATCCTGAATATGTGTCCATACCATTGTAGTCGTTTCTCATTTAAGATTTATATAATATCTCATGACTTAATACATAAAAAATTAAAGATTTAAATATAAAAATGTAAATCATATCTCTAACCTTAAGAAATAAAATATGATGATAATTTTAAAAACATTACCTAAAATCCTTGGGTTAATAAACATTTTCAAGAAATTGTTTAACAATTTGGTATAACTTTAGTTCCTCAAAATAAATATATCTAATATTAAAATGCATTACACTACTTTAAGAAAGATACAATTCCTAATAATAAAAAATCTGCATTTATCAATTTAATTGTTTAGATTGTGACCAGGTTTGCATTGCAAGACCAAACGTAAGAACATTTTCGAAATAACTTATAAACAGACTGATAAATCGGGCAGATCATGTTTAGTTATTTAACTGTGAAATAAATTCAGAAATTAAACTATTAAACCAATTAAACGCTCCGACAGATTTAGTCGTTTGGGGAAAAAATACTTTTTTTTAAAAAAAATAGAAACCGCGAAATGAATTTTAAAATACCGGCAATGGATTCTGTCTTTAAATTTGCTTCAATTTCGGAGTTTGGTAATATGGACAAAAATACTGACCTCTAACGACCGTAACTTTAACAACAACAAAAGTGGAAGTAACTGAAGATGTAAACAAGAGTTTACAAAACTAGTATTGCACATTTTCTTTGCATTTTCATAAATTTCCTTACAAATAAGTGAAGTACTGTTACAAATTATAATATTTTGTGTATTATTTGTTGCTTCACTTTTACTAGCTTTCATATTTCATGAATCAATTTCATGTCAGAGTGTGTATACTTTCCTTTATGCTATAATTTATGTAAGATAAGTAAGTATAAAATGGTGTGCTCGTTAGAAAGAGTTCAGTAAAGCTTTACTTCTTATTTACTTTAGTCTAAGTTAGAGTATCTCCATTGTATTTGTCAGTTATGAGGATTTAAGAGAACCTGGGAAAATACCAACCTGTTGGTAAAGGAGGTCGGTCCTGGCAGGTTCAAACCGCACACTTCCCACGCACGACCTCGTCTATCTGTGTCGGTAGGAGGGCATTCTCATATACATAACTGAACAAGTGTATAATCACTGTAATTTATTAAATTAAAATAAATTAACTATAAAGCAAAGAGAGACAAAAGCACAGGCTTCTGTAGGTGTTTCTACTATGCGTTTCATAAAACTTTTCATAGCTAAAAGTATGTAACGAATCACCCCTCGAAATGAAGGAAAGAAAGAAGAAAAAGAAAGTAAATGGTATTCTAGAACATGTGTGGTACCAAGATAGTTTGGGACCAATTACAGAAGATATGAGTCACGAATTGTTGCACTTTTGTTCCTACAGCATTCTATCAGAAACGTAACTTGAATAATTACAGTAATTCATATAACATATATTTCTCAGTGGGTCATGCTTCCTCTTTGCCAAGTACCTATTCTTGCGTTTATTTGGAATTAAATTCCAAAATTTTATTTCTAAAGGTTAAAGATCTAAGCTTCTCTAAATTGCAAACAATACTGGAATATGGAAAGTGGAAAGGGAACAACGTCTTTGTAATAGCCTTTGTATGTCTTTTTAATTTTAATAGGCACATGTTCCTCTAAATCAATTACTGCCCTGTTAACATCAAAACTTAGGGATGTTTCATAGGAATATGGGTTAGAAATTCTTTTGTCTTATTAAAAGTTTTACCCCTTTATTTATACCAATAGTACTCATTGTTGAACTAAATTGTTGTTTACTTGTTGTAGAACAGATAAGGGGCCTAGCATGTGAGCTTTATGTAGAAATCCATCCCGAAAGACAGTTACCTTGTTCACTAATTCACTTGAGAGAGAGAGAGAGAGAGAGAGAGAGAGAGAGAGAGAGAGAGAGAGAGAGAGAGAGAGAGAGAGAGGGAGAGAGAGAGAGTCGCTCATTTGAGAGAAAGTTTTTGTTGCCTAGAGACCAAGAGAGGTATGAATCATTGACCGGGAAGATGATGTGCACATAAAGCCATCAGAAATCAAAAATGTCTTGAAATATTCTACACCGGTATTGTCTTAAGCGACCTGTGAGTCAGAAAAAACTTTCTTGCATCGCATTTTACTAATGAGGGCATTGTAGATGCTCAGAAATTCGTGTAATTATCCAGACAATACCTAAGAATTGGTTGAGTCACTTTTTCGGAGGTTGTTTGGAACTGAGACCAGTCTTGGTCTATTGTACCTTAATACCCCATGTGGGGTTTTCCCTAGAAGAAGGATGAGGTGAGAGGAGGCAGGGCGGCTGTCCCAAGGAGCAACTAAGTGCAGAGGGCAGGTTCCCTACATTTTCCTTAGATGGAAACCTTACCCGGCAGGCCAGGATAACGGACATTCCCCCGTACTATGGCTCGCAAACGGTCCCAGCAGTTGCTACGGACACCGACAACCAACCTACCGGAGGAGGAAGTGGTTCGGTCAGTGCATATCATCCTGTCATGCACCACCGAGACTCCCGCCGACACTTCTACTCTGAAAGAGGCCACCAGATGAGAGATGATATGAAATGATAATGTAGATGACATGGAGAGACAGGAAGTTCTGGGAATGTAATTAATCTATCAGCGTTAGCCTAGCGACCCGGCAAAGGCCCCCCAAAAAAGCCATGGGTGTGGTAGGTTGGCTACCTGAGCCATCCCGCTCGCTGGTTGAGTCCTTTGCTTTCGTTTTAATTTGAAGCAAATCATTTGAAATTAATAAGAAAACACATGAAGTGGAAGCCCGCCTCTATAGCATAGATGGTAGCGTGTCTACTTCACGTGAAAGTGCTCTCGGGTTTGAATCTCGATTAGAGAAAGTCATCTGGATACGTTTTCACCGCATTTGCCATTATCCTGAAAGTTGAATGACGAATAAGTAAACTCTAATGGACCCTGGGCCCTTTAAGCATAATTTCTCTCATTTCATTGGTCGTCCAATGAATGAATTTCATTGGATTTAACGCTGGAGGATGTTAATTAAAATAACAGCAACAAAAACACTGAGCATGATACTCATACGTGTAGTCAAGCATTGATATGCCGTGGGTTCTATTCCTGGGCCCAACTTAATTGATTCTTGCTTTTTTCAGGGGATTCTCTGAGTCGCTATGCTAATATAGGAAAGAGATGACCTCTATACTTATACTCGATCAGTCACAGAATAACAAATAAGTATAATTTTAACATCAGTTATGATTTAACGCTTCCTCCGCACCTCCTTAGAAATGTTTTGCAAGATACCTTTCTGCGCGTAACGTGAACGTCTCAGAAAATGCAATGAATATTAATATACAGTTATACTTGAATACCGGGCGCGGAAGTTAACTGAAATTCTGTTTCCTCAACTGCTAAGGAAGTATTAACATAGATAGGTGCACCCAAGGGAAGCTGCGACTCCAAAATGAAGATTTTCATCTCCAGTTCTAATATTTAAATCAAGCATTCCACCGTGACTTCATACATATAGATCGAAAATGAGGTTCCCGGCGGGATAATGTTATTAGATGACTAGGAAATCTTCCCCTTGCAATTTGCAGGTATTTCACTTTCATTTGGCGAGAAAGAGAAGTAATGAGAACGAATGAATGCAGCTCTGAGTGGAAAACGAAGTTTGCGAAAAACTGATTTTGTACCAGAGTTTGGTTAAAACATGAAAATATTTGAAACTCGCAAAAACGTTTTAAGATGCTTCAAATCTAATAAAGTAAAAGTTAATATTTCCTCTCTAAGCATGATTCTGGAATTCTGTTTGTATCTAGTTTCTACTTCTAGAGATAAATTTAAGGCAGAGCTCGATTTTACACTCCTTTATCGAGTATATCATTAAATGCTCCCAGTTTTTTCCTTTTATTTCCTTGAAACAATTCATTCATCCTCAACTAACCAGCGTATTGTTTCAATAATTTTATTAACACGGAAAAGGAAAAGAAAAAAAGAAAAGCAATGATTGTTACAGAGATAGAATTGAAGGACGTAGAGTGCAGTGATTTAGTAGATATTGTTTTGGAATACATGATTTAAATTGTTCCGCATCCTAAACCACATGCCACGTGTTCCTATGAACCGATTAGCAGCTCAGTTTTGTCCTAAGGTCAAATTGAGGCAGAACAAAAATTAAACTCCTTTCTTGAGACGCACTGACACTTCTTAAACTTGGGAAATTCTTTAGAATTAATTCCTAAATGGTTATTGCAGGATTCCCACTTCTCTAAGCTTATTTTTCTTTTTTTTTCTTTTTAATTCAGCTTATCTCAATTCTTATGTCGAATTCCAAGCACGTAGATTAAAATTTTTCTTTCTCAAAACTAACTCTCTGGTGCTATGTGTAAGGATGGCATTAATAGCTTACATAAAAGAAATATACTTATTAATGGAGCGTTTCTTCTTTGATTCGCTAAGACAATAAGACAGTTTATTCATGTAAGACTTCATTTCATTTTATTTCTGCCTTTATAGAAGTTTAATCAACAGATATGTTTAAGTCAGTATTTGATAATCAGACAACTTTGGAAATAAATAATCTTTTTAAGAGATATTATTGCATCTTTAAAGTTGTTATATGAAGAGGTCCTTGGTTAGGTTTTAGGAATTGAATAATTGAATACAGAATAAAAAATTGAGTTTTTATTTATCAGTCATACTTAACTGATGTGATTCTCAGCTACCCATTCTATAGTGGACAAGTAAGATGGATTAATTTTTCTCAAATTTAAGACTTTTAAGCGCCATAAATCCACGTTACGGAACCACCGGCATTACTTACCTTCCGAAAGGAAACCATCCATACTAAGACTTTGTACATCCAAAAATCACCCTTACTTTGTCTGAACCTAGTACTTCGGGAACCAGGAGCAGTCATATTAATGTAAACAACGGAGGACGCGAAAAGGAAAATGTTAATATTATATTATTGAAAGTAAAATAAAAAGTAATATAACATTAAACGTCTGGTGCTAGTTGGCAGAATTTCAAACTTATGGCATGTATGTTATTTTATTTTTCTCTCTAATAAAATCAACAAATGTGAGTTACTTTCACTCCATGCTAGTTTAATTAGTTATCTAAGTAATAGAAAGCATAGAATATAAAACAAATTAAATGGAAACATATGCTTAGAAATAGTAACAATTTTGATGTAACATAAAATGAATTGAAATAGGGTTTCTAACATTATACTTACTCATTCGTAAAAACAAAAAAAAAGTCTGCTTAATATTTCCATAAACATTATTTTAATTGTTTATTTGTACAGTTTCTATTACATTTTCACTACAATGAATTGTAACATCTAACATGTACTATTTATACATCGTGTACAAATATATGAAATTGGTTTTCCTGAGCAGCTACATTCATTTCTTCCTGACCTTCGCTTCTTTTAGCATAATCCACTTTTCTCTTAACTTATATAAGAATTCTCCTATACATCTATTTTTTCACTCATCCCTGTTAGCATGCGTAACGCCACTACGTCTTTGCTCATACTATCCCATTTATTATCCCTTATTTTGCTCCTGAAAGTCATAAACATAATTAAAATAGCTATAAATAAAAGTAGTAATTACGTAAGGGAATGAAAAATAATGAAAATAAAAGAAAAACGAATAACAGTAGGAAGTAATGAGAAAAAAAGGAACATCAAGCATAAAAGGATACGATACTAATAAATGTTAAAACAAATAAAATATTCATATAAATGGTCAAACATACTCATTTCTAACTGCTATATAATCTATAAAAGCCTTATAAGTGATGTCCTAAAATATTTAAAAAGACTTATAATAATTAGATGATTTGGAAGCATTTTCATATCTCTGTAAAATAGCGTGTTCTTTTAAACAAACCACAATCTTTCTTGTAATACTGTATAGTATGCTCGAATATATACTGAAAAAAGATAGGTCAAAAATTAGAGAAACTATTTCTTGAGGATAGAGGATAAAAATGTTATATGGACGTATGTTCAGAAATTGTTTATTTTCTTCTCAGAGCACTTTTTCTACAGCTCAATCCCATACAATAACACTCAATGACAGAAAAGTAAGAAAACAGTAAGTCACAACACGTGTTCAAGATGTGCCTCCATTAGCCCCAATGCATTCCTCAACCGCCTGTCGCATGGACTGTATAAAGTGTTGAGTTAGGTCTGCAGAATTCCGAAGTCCGGCAGCGTTTCTCAATGCACGAAGAGTCAATACATCTGGAACTGGAGATGCACAAACAAGAGATTTCAAATCTCCCCATAAAAATCTAGTGGGTTTAAATCAGGCGAGCAAGGAGGCCACGACATTGGTCCACCTCTTCCTATCCATTTACCAGGAAACCTACTGTTTAGAAATCGACCATACTGTAGCTCAATGACAACCACTGTGAAATGTATCACCTCCATCCAATTCAACCAGATGTAAAACAAATGTTTATTATTGTATAATTAAACCACTGTTCTGTTGTAAGGTTATGGTCATAGGACAGCTATGTGTAAGCAGAGTTGTAGAAAAGGCGCTCTACAACAAAACTAAACAATGTTCATATTGTTGCATACCAGGATTGTTACCCTTTTATCACTCCCTGTTTAAGCAGATGTAATTATTTTTTATGATTGCTTGACTACTTTAATAATGAAATTTGGAGATACGCACTTAAAAGAAATTGGGTATTTGATTCCTGTTGGCTTTGAAACTTACTGATTTGGGAATGGCACAAGAACCCCCGAGGATACATTAAAGGACCTTTTCAAAGTATTTCCTTCAGAATGCTTACAACAGCTTGGTTTACTAACAAACTACTACGAGACGATTCCACAAAACTCAAATAAGACATTAGTTTGTTAAATATAAAATGTAGACTCAGACTACAATATCATGATTTTCTTTGCGTTATGTTCCCAGCACTCCGTTTTCCTTCTCACATTTCAAATGTGCTTCTAGATTTCTTGGCATAGATGGTCGCTGAAAATCAAAAGTAATCCCACAAATATAAATACAACAAAAATATAAACAAAGACAAAGCACTATCAAAATTCGCATGACTGAACAAAAGACTGTTTTCAGTAAATTAAATGCCAGGCCAGGAGATGGCGTGAGTATAGAAAATTGTGTCAAAGAAACGTAACTACTTAACTTGATTATCAAGCTGTATTGATCTTTGCTTCTTAAATCGACGGATTTACATTTTTAAGGCCAGTTTCCAAGAGGAGCTGATCTGAAATCCAGCATCACGATTAAGCGTGCTCCTTTCAGAGGAAATCGCCAAAGCCTCCTTAACCCTCCGCTCCCAGTAATTGCTGCATTTTGCCAAGGTGGTCATCTCCCGAAAAATGGCTCTATGGTCGTTATAGAAACAATGCTCTGTCAGCCAAGACTTCTCAGGTTGCATTATACGAATGCTCCTTTCATGTTCGATTATTCTGGTAGCGATGGTCCTTCCGGTTTGTCCTATATACGGTGTACCACATTCACAGAGAATGCTGTACACTCCCGAAACTTGGAAGTCCAGTTTGTCTTTCACTGGTCTCAACAGATGTTTAATCTTTGAAGGTGGCTTGTGGATGTTGTATTTGCCGAGAATTCTGCTGGATAGATTGCCGGTAAACGGGATGCAGGCCGTAGCGGTAGGTTTATCTGACGCTTGTTGTATTACAGGTTTCCCTTTCTTGGTTTTGGCGATCGAGGCTTCAACGTCATATTCGGAGTAGCCACTTTGACAGAAAGTGAGTCTCAGATGCTGTAATTATTGTTTTAAGTGGCTGGGATCAGAGATACACAGCTTGATAATGAAGTTAAGTAGTTACGTTTCTTTGACACAATTTTCTATACTCACGCCATCTCCTGACCTGGCATTTAATTTAATGAAAACAGTCTTTTGTTCAGTAATGCGAATTTTGATAGTGTTTTGACCTTGTTTTTATTGGTATTGGCTTGTTGCTCGAGAAGAAAGTAAGCACACTAGAAACCTGTATGGTCGATGGGTCATTCCTCACCTTCTCAAAATACCTGCAGTAGTGGAACGGTTCTGTGGTGTTTCTTCCTGAGGTACGTGGCCTGCTGTTAGTCCTTTACTTCATCCCTTCCTCTGTTTGGTTGGTGACCACATCGTAATGTGCGTATTGTCCCACTTTGTTTATAAATCTATACTTCTTAACACAAATCTCTAAGCAATGTGCTGCTTCTCTGTCCAAAAGCTGTATAGGTAACCGCGGGTGATTCGGATTGGCGGACGACTGGGAATAGTTTGTCACAATATGCTGCCTCCTTTACGATTAACTCAGTCAATTGTTCATGGCTACGAGGCCCATCAGTATACCACGGCTGTCTTCCTTGATGTGGCACAGGCATTCGAAAGGGTTTGGTATGATGGTTTGCCCCTTAAGCTCTACCGCATCGGTCTTCCTAATTACTTATCACATCTAATCCATAGTTTCCTCTACGACCGCAGCTTTTCAGTACGCATTGGTGGAAAGCTTTCATCCCCACGTAATATTACAGCAGGTGTCCCACAGGGTTCTATCTTGGCCCCGACTCTAATATATACGAGTACATTTCTGATATTCCTGACTTAGCCCCGGCTTCTTTAGTTCTTTACGCTGATGACACAGTACTATATTATTCTCAAGTTAATCTCCAGCACGCACAACAAGTAGTACAGCTTTCTTTAGATCGACTAACTCATTGGTTCAGCACTTGGCGGGTCTTATTGAACCCCCAGAAAACCGAAGCTAAAATCTTCACTCTTCGCCGATATACTCCGTTTACGCCGTTGTGTCTCTACAGGAACAATGTCCCCTGGCTCCCCACTACAACTCCCGTTAAATACTTTGGAGTGGCTTTGGACTCTCGAACGACCTGGCGAGTCATATCGATCGTCTTATATCACGGGCCTCCGGGCGACTTTCAAAATTCTCACCTCTGTTGCATCGCCGTTCCAGCCTCGGCCTACAGTCTTCATTGTTTACAAATCACTCGTTAGTCCACTTATTACATATGCCTGCCAAGTGTGGGGGGCCGCACACACATGTCATCTACGTCGTCTTCAAGTTATACAGAATCGCTTCATGCGCATCGCTACCAAACATCGGCGTCCGCAAGCGCCAGCCCTCACGCTTGAAGAGGAGACTACCACAGGACCTGCTTCTAAGTGATACATCTGATTCGAGTGATTCTAGTGCTTGATGTCTGTCTTACATCTTCAATATTGACATAATTTCTCAGAGAGTATTATTGGAGTTCTAACTTAATGTAGTTAGGGGGCGGCCTGCTAGCCTACCCCTGAGTGTTATTGTTCTCATTGTACTGTTAACTTCTTTTCACTCTGATCTGTAAAACATTGTACTGCTGATCGATCAATAAAAATTATATATATTAAAAATATGCTGCCTACGGGAGGGTAGCACATTGTTGTGTTGGAACGACTTTTGTGGCCGAAGAAAGTAACTACCTGATTCAACGAAAAAGGTATCATTTAACCTAATCTAGATTGTCAAAGCTTCAAAATAAGGTGAAAGATTTTCAAAATATTGATTCGATTTACCCGCGCTTGCCTTATTCGATTCCCATCCTGATTACTTACTACTTGCACATTACTTTGTTTCGTGCACCTGTTGCATTGTCCGTTCAGTTGCACTGTGGTCGCTGCTTTTCTTTCTTCTCTTGCACAGCAACTCTTTCGTTTTTGTTTCTTCTTGGCAGTCCATATCATATTAATTGGCTGGTTTTAATTTTCACATGCTATCTCTTCTTTAATACTTTTATTTTAAATCCACTTATATATATTCCTTATTGTACGCGATTTTATTTTCTGCAGCTTAATTTAGCATACTCATTTCTGTAGAATTACCTTTTACTTGTTTCTTTACTGACATTCTATATTTGTGCATATTAAAGAAGCTATGATTGTCATGTGGTATCATATTCCTTTTTCCGCATTCGGAAGGCCTGGTTATGATTCCCGTGGCTGACCTACGTGACCCATGAGTTTTTCGGGGGTTTTCCCGGATTGCTAGACGAATGCTGGGTAGGTAAATTACATCCCCCGAATTTCCTGTCCCTCTCATTTCATTTCATATCATCTCTCATCTGATAGTCTATTTCAGGATAGAAAGTGTCAGCGGGAGTTTCGGCGGTGCAGTGAGTGTGTGGTGTTTTATGGCGGGATGATATGCTCCGAGTGAAACACTTTGTTCTTCGGTAAGTCGGTTTCCAGTCTCCAAACCGTGTATTGGGAAGCACACTAAGGGGAATGTCCCTTGTCCTAGCCTACCTAGGAGGTTTTCATCCAATTATAGCTTAGATAACCTGCCCTCTGTACTGTCGTGTCTCCTTGGGACGGCCGCCCTCTGTCTGCTCTCACCTCACCCTTCCTTCCGGGATGCCCCACTTGGGAACATTGGTACAATAGATCAAAATTATCACAGTGCCGAATTCCCTCCGTAGTAATCCCTAATATTCCTTTTTTATTACTCTCTTCCTTATTATTTTTCTGTCAAAAACTTAGAGACATAGAGAAGGCTGTGTTTGTATGCCTGTGTGTGTGTGTGTGTGTGTGTGTGTGTGTGTGTGTGTGTGTGTGTGTGTGTGTGTGTGTGTGTGTGTGTGTGTGTGTGTGTGTGTGTGTGTGTGTGTCCAGCATTACTACAAAACGAATAATCGGTTAAATACCACGAAGAATTTGGAGAAACTCGCCCACCACAAAATACGTAACATATCTCAATCTTTTACATGTAAAATGCTTCGACGAATCCGTTTTCACAAATATTACTCGTAAATGTTTTATTAAATACTATATATAACATGTCTTTACAACACATGAAATGTAACTATATCTTGAATTGTCCAGCAATATCATTCGAAGTCCTCGTCACTCTTGGTGACCACTGTTTTTAACTGGTAAAACGTAAGACATAGAATCATCTAGACGGAATAATAGATCTCATTTATGTAAATACATTTCTTGTAGAGTTAACACAATTTCTGTGCTATTCCTTGCTATTGCCTTAGACTTTTCAATACTTAATAATTGTCTCAAATGCGAAGTCGTTATTCATTTATCTCTTGACCTTGTAAAGAAAATGGAATTATTTAGTTACCTGTTCTAAACCATTTTACTGTCGCTTAGAGGCCAGTGAGTTGCCCTATTTCTTTGCACCTAAAAGACAATGAGTAGTAAGGTGTTTTCTATTAATATGGAGTAGAAAGAATGAGTGAGTGAGTGAGTGGGTGAATGATTGAGTGAGTGAGTGAGTGAGTGAGTGAGAGAGTGAGTGAGTGAGTGAGTGAGTGAGTGATTAATTGCTTGATTGATTGAGTGAGTGAGTGAGTAAGTGTGTGGGTGAGTGAGTGCTGTTTGAGGGCCAGTCACAGCTCTTTCGTTAGGTGCCATGGATTTGATAGAAAGATGCGCTTTTGTTGGAATAATTTATTGAAATATGTTTGGAGAAAGTATTATTACCTATTCAATTTTTATTGAAATACTGAATTTAGTGAACTCATATTCCCTCTATTGTTTATTCTGCATAAGATTTAATAGCGAGTGATATGGTTCAATGGTAGAGTAAGAGACTCGTACTCGAGAGGTCCTGGGATCGAATTCTGTATTTGGCCACTCTGCCCATAGTTTTTCGTGGCTTTCCCTGGTTGGCAAGGCAAATGGTTTTTCCTCTACCATGAAGTTTCTTTTCTTCGTTACTCCTCCCCTTTCACTGACTCTGTAATGACGGAAGGTGTGGCAGCAATGATACAGATGTTTGCTTGTTTGGTCGTGTTGGCTCTGCCACGTGGTAGCCTTCTCTGAGCCACAACAGATGGGTCGTGTTCTACCCGGCTCCGCAAGATGGAAGCCTGCTATGGGCTATCCACCGTTGTGACCAACTTGATCAAGCTTCCTCCGTTCTTCGGAAAGCACAACTTTTAGTATTGTCGCGGCAACAGGCATAAAAGTTTCGGCACAAATAGAAAACAAACGACGGATGTTTCACGGCAAAAAGAGCTTGCATAATCAGTTTACGAACGTGCGGCTAGTGTACACAAAGGAACTGATAGGCGGCTAGCGTTCACAAAGCGCCGACAATTGACGATAGCTCCGATAAACAAGAGACGGATAGCTTATCACAGAGGTGAAAGACTTGCCGGCCCAGAGAGGGTTTCACGTTTCTCGAAGGTGATAGAATATTCGGATTACGTCATTAGATGCCTTGTTTATTACAGAACAATCTAGTGATTCACAGATCAGTCTGGAATTCATGAATGGGTGTATAAAAAGGAGCGATGGCTAATGATGGGTCAGTTGTGTGCAACGAGAGTGTAGTTGTAACACGAGAGTCAGCTGTGGAATGTTGTTTGTTATTGTGATCGACCTTGGAAGACTGTGTATATGTGATGTAATGCTGTTACGTGAGAATTGAACAGTGTATTTCGACGAAAATATTGAACATTTAGAATTTCGGCAAATTGAACTTTTAATTCTACGAACCCAAAAGTCACAGTATGTTAGGTTATGTCGGACGATGGTGAAATGCTGATCGAACGAGTCCACCTTCTCCAGAGCTTAGAATTACCTGATATTTATCCTCTCAAGATAAGAGAACCCCGAAAAAAGCCTTATGCATATAACTCACCATTATAACTTAGTTGTAAGCAAAATTAAGATAGGAAAAAATAGTCCTTCACTCAGTAGCTTTATTATTGGTTCAAACATGCATCATTTAATTTCCGTTTCTTGTATTCTTTTAATATTCCTTAAAATTCAGTTTATGTGTATCTATAGTTGCAGAGCACGCCGTTATGACAAAGCTGTGATATTTCCAAGAACACTGAAATTGGGCTTATTATCCAACTGTTCTTCATAATTAACGATAGCTGGTCTGTGCAGTCTTTGTTATAGCTTCTACTGTAATATTAAGTTTCAATTAATTTCTACAACAATAAATAGAACGCTTCAAAATAAACCATAAAATTGACTTTGCTGTTAAGGTACCAAGATGTAACTTAAAATAATAGTTCACTTCTTAACGCAGCTGGTAATTGTCAGTGTCGCCGTGTGACAAAATATCTTCCCGCAGGTGTTCCTTTATATGACAGTAGATCATACTGACATTGGACAGTCACTTCCAAACATACTTAAAAATTTTCAATCTGGGCCGGGTTTGAACAAGGGACCTTGCAAACACTGTAGCAACGTCTAAACAATTGAATCAGTCATCGCCCATGCTAGCATTAGTTAAGGAGCCTCTATAAATAACTCAATTTCAATTTACAACTAAGCCACCTAAACAGATTAAATATAAAGTTTCGATAACATAAAATATAGTCAATTGAAATGAAATTTCTTCATAGAGTGAAAGGTATAAAGGAATGCATATTGTACGGGGTGAAACCGCTGAGAAGAATTAAGTATAATTTACGTAACAAAATTAGAAGAATATAAAAGAAATTATACAGCTCACCTAGATCTAAATTGACTTAGTTCATCTCAAGGTGGACGAGATCTTGAATGTTTGAGGAAGAGAGGATCATAGCACTCTAAAGACAAAACAGTCAAGATGCGTAATTCCTGCAAGGAGTATGGAGTTGACATGATGTTTAAACGACAATGGTTTATTTCTAAGTAAAACAATTGAATGTTATAGCAAAACTATAGCCAGTCTCTTTAATGTAAATCTTTCAATAAATAATACACGTTATTTTCCTTTTCGCACCATATAGTCGCTTGTCACGTTAGTCTTCGATATGGATTACCATTTCACGTGTGAGTAACTTAAAAATCTGGAAACGATAAAGGTTGTAGAAAGTGCGTGATATTTTTATAATTATATAATTATTTCCTTATAGACAAAAACAAATAGTTGAAAGCTACTTCTTTGTTAATGCACATGTTAGGCTCCAAATATATAAAATACCTACGAGTAGCAGTTTGTTGTTAAACTCAGCAATATATCTTTTGTGTTTGGGCTTATAGCCACTTTTGTTGCACACACTAAGGGTGGCCGTGGGAGCTTGTGATATATGAAATGCAATAATAACTAGAAAAGAAAATTTTGGAAGGAAACACACTCGTTTAAGTTTTAGGGCTCTTTCCCAGCATTTGGAAGCAATGAGGTTGAGGAAGACCTGGACAAAAAGCTGACCGGGAGGATTTGAACAACGTACATGCCTTAGTGAGCTAACCATCCTTTTTCGGTACATGTTAGTTTGGTAAAAATAATTACGAACCGAAACATTCGACAATTGCTCGAATTTTGGACTAATGCACATAGAGAAAAGTGCATTTTTGAAGGTGTTGTACCATGTTCGCACACGGACTGAGCAGCAAATCTTACAGGTACAAAACACATGCTTAAACTGCTAAAGAGTTCAAGTTTCCCAAAAATTGCAAATAAAAATAATATTTGCATAAATATATTAGCGCAACTGTGGGCCGTTCTTTGTATAAATACCATTAGGAAGTATATTTTATAGTTATGACAGCTTGTGTGTTGCAATTTTATATTCTTATGCCAAGTTTTGAAAAATATATTTCTACAATATTCAATTTCATTCCATGGTTAGCACATGTAGGTATCGTAATAAAATTCAAATAATGTTGTTTATTCTTGTAGAATAAGAGGAATCAACCCCTGTTATCATTCTGCTGCTCGCCCCCCCCCCCCCAGCCCTCCATCACTAGTGTTGCGGATGGTCAGACTTCAGGGCGACACAGTGCTAAGACAATAGAAGCTCCTTAGGTGGTAGGCAAACTGGAGAACACAACAGGAAGATGGGTTCCACCTCGTTTCTTCCTGATTAGATAATAGATCGCAAGATAGTGGTAGGAAATACTGTCAGAGTAGGAAAATAAAAAGTTTTATACTGTTCCACGTTTTATTTTCTCTTGGAGAAATTTATGTAAATAAGTATAAAAATAAGCACAAATATGTAATTAAATATGGTTTACTTTAAAATAAAATTTAAGGCGTGACAGAATTTCCTCTTGAACAAGTCCATAACAACAGGTTGATAGCGTTATCACCGAGTGATATGGTTTCAAGATCATTTGTGGGTTCATTCGGGTTCGATTCCAGTCGGTTTATTTATAGTGTCCCGGGTCGGTAGTATATCAACATATTTATATGTTCATTAATACAGTTGTTTATTAGCACAATTAACAAGTATAAAAATCATTAGAAGTAAAACTTCAGGATAAATTATTTTGTACACGTTACTTCCTTTTGAGGCTGCGGTTTGGGACTGATCACTTCTTGAACATTTTACAATGTGAATCACATTCCTTCAGAACTGATATCTATCCCTGAACTGACTCAACAATCCATTTTATACGTTCCCTTATTATGCAGTAACACTTGTCCGATTTAAGAAACATTTGACTGCAAAGAAAAAGTTGAGCGGTTCTCTTAACTCATTGTAGAAACAGTTTAGTTTTGAAATAGTTTATGTGAACTTGTGCAAATTTCTTGTTGCAATAATTTTTAAATCAACCTTAAAGTCCATTAAAAATAATTAGAGTACAGGTTAGGAAACTGCATCTAACGTAAATACGAGATACCTGCTAGATGAAATAACTATACATTTTATGTAATTTATAGTAGGTTTCCCTAGTTATTTTATTTCAGTAGTATGTTCTTAAGAATTACATAACTGTGCTCCATTGGCAGGGAAATTATCAGGTCATTTTAACTAAGAGATTAAACTATCACCTCAAGATAAGAGTAATGGCCAAATGTTTACAAAGATGTAGATAATGCAAGAATTTTTAATAGTTTAAGTTGATATTTGACACCCTTCCAAACAAAATTAAATTACTTATTTTATAATTATTGATATGAAGTTAAAACAAAGTATTTAATGGCTTGGAAAACAACAAAAATCCCTTACCAAAGAAAATTAAAAATAAAGGTCAGCTGTAAAGTAAGTCAAAAGCGTTAATGGACCTCTAAGAATAATATTTTAGACATGCAACCAAATTATCGGGAATTATTCCATTTTGGACTAAAATTATATACGCTTACCCCTTTACGTGGACTGACCAACTTGATTCTTATATATCTATATAATTTTACCTTTGATCTATAGCAGTGAATTTAGATTAGTCATTTTCCCCCACAAGATCGTGGATAAACTACAAGTATACGTTACAATCTGGTAATAGACAAATTCATAAACCAAATTTTAGATTAATGTTTGTCACTGTTGCGTTTCAAGTCAAGTGTATAGGTTCAGCGGTATAGGAGTTTGGTTTTATAATGTTTTACCCTTCTAATCATCTATTGTTTTGTTTTAGAATTATTGCACTTGTTCGTTAAATCACACTTGCTTATTTCTTAAACGTGAAACATTTCTATAAATACATTTATGACTTTAGAATAAAAACGGTGTAAATTGACTGCCTGAGAAACAAGTCAAAATTTTGAAAATACTTTGCCAATAACAGAATAAGGTCTAATGTCTTTAATATATATTTCTTGCATATTAACAATTTTTGTGAAACAATTACGTCTTAAAGCAGGGGTAATAAAAACCACATCTGTTTGTAGAATACGAAATTCCGTGGATAAATATAAGAGAATATGAGTGTCAGGTAGTGTAGAGACGTGTACGACACTGAATAAATTATCAGAATGGCGAGGAAGTGGAAATACGGAGTTCGGTCGGTGAAAATAAGTGAAAATCAACGATGTTATTGCACTTTTTTATTAATATTCGCCGATCTTAATTCATATCGGACGACGAATAAAATGATGTTCAAATGAGTTGACGGTTCATCGAGCTTAAGAGTTATGCGACATTTATCTTTCAGGATAAGGGAAAACCCCAGAAAACCTTATCCGGGTAACTGACCCTTACCGACAAAAGAGCACGGGACCCAACCTACGTCACCTACGCCATAGAGGCGGGCTCATAACATACTGAACAGAATAAGAGTAGCAATGGTAAAATATATCTCTGTTTAGGAGAATCTAGGTCTGTGTGATAAAATGCAGTTTACACTATCATAATATAGAAGGGATGTGGGAGAGTTTTGAAGAGCAATGAAGGTAGTGAAACGAACTTAGGAATGTGAAGGCTTCTGCAAGAGTTCAGCAGTAGAAAAGTGATATTGCTGAAGGTCAGAAGCAACAATGGAGGTTGCCAGGACCCAGTGGTAACCAAGGTCCTGCCTCATGTCTTGGGAATTAAGCGAAAGGTTGTTCAAAATACCTTAGCACGCTAATACTTGCTTTTAGGCCTTAAAGAGGCCCTAAATGAAGGGTGTAGTCAGTCCTGTCAACCTGTAAGAAAATTCTGGAACAGCTGGACACCCATTCGCTCCTCCCAGGACAGAGTACGTCACTAAATGTAGACAGTGGTTCATTTTCTTCTCCAAAGAGAAAAGGGCACGCACTTCTTGTGACGTAATCATCGCTGTGCTGGAGAACTGAAGTGATTAGAATGGGCTAGAGTGGCCTGAAGACATCAGGTATTCGTGGAGGCAGCCTTCCTCCAAGGACCAAATAGATGTAGATGCGTTCAGTTTCTGACGGTGAGGTTCTGATGTGATAATAATGTGGAAGTGGTGGCGGTTACGGCATGAAAGTCTTGCTTTGATGCTCTAAGGAGATTTGTCTCAAGTGAAGATTGGTTAGTAAAGTCTTTTTAGTTAACGCGTGTGCAGTTCGGAGTCAAAGGAATCTGACCCGACCACCCACTAATGACCGTCATAAAGCTATCTCCACACTTCAGAAATGGATCACTGTCGTTGAGGACCAATAACAACCCTGATTTTCTCGAAGTGACAGTCGCATGTCTACTCCACGTGGAGTCTCAGTTGCCAAAGTTCCAACTTCCAGTTGATCTGTTTCATTACGTGCAGAAATTCGTTGTGTGTCACGATGTGGAGACCGTAGGAGGGAAATGCAGTGATAAATGCAAATGAAGTAGTAGATAACTTTCAGTCACGTTAAAATAATCAAAATGATGACAATAGTGTGAATAACTATTCTGGGTTATGTTACTGGAAAACCTCGAAAAACAAAGTAATAACGGGAACTGTTTCTAAGCAAATTCAAGCGTTTGTTTTGAACACATATAAATATGTGCTGACAATTAATCTTGGTAAGGGGTCGTGCAATGAACCTGATGATAAATTCTGGGTATTCACAGAAATACAGTAAGAAATATTGTGACGAAAGGAATACCAAAGACGCCGATCAAGTGCGAAAACAAAAAGAAACGGTTTCTCTAAAGTAGATAATTTCATATGCGATTTAATTCGTCCAGAAATTTATAGATTCCTATGCAAAAGGGAGAGCGCTCACCTTAGACGAATTGGTTGCATATTTGCAAGAAATTTGTGATTTTCCTTATGGGCACTACACTTTGCGCGGTCTCTTAAAGGAGCTGAGTTTCAAATACCGCACTGTGAATAAGTTAATGGTTGTTATGGAATCCAGTAGAATTGTATATATCGTCAAAACTAAGGAAGTTTTGCAGTAATGGATATAAGATAATTTATTTAGACGAAACCTCGTACGACACCCATGACGTATCGAGAAATGTGGCAACCTTGCAGAAAGATCTGGGAGAAGGAGAGTCGCTGTTGTAAAACGATTATAAGGGTTCGTCAAAGGCAGCAGCCGACGTGCACACGCGTTAACTAAACAGACTCTAGCGGTGCGGTTATCGCGGAATGGCGTCCTCAAGATTTCACGAGCAAGTGATGAGGTTTTGAGAAATATGGTTATCAGTTAATAATTGTCCAGATCCTTGTGAAAACCGCGCAACATACTTAGCAGAGCCGTCTATTTATCTGAGGGATTCTGTGACTTCAGTCGAAGGCTCATGCGTTATTTCCCGTAAAGAAGAAAGAGGTGAAAATACCTATAGGTGGCACCACAGTCAAGGTTGTTCCCTTACAGGCGGAGGCAGGTTCTTCAGCTCCACGAAGTTCTAGGTCGCCATAGAGAGCCTGCCACCAGCCAGGTCCGACCGCTCAATCAATCTGCCAACTGCAGCGTCCCTCCGCCAGTCCAGAACCGCATTTCCAGACCTCAAGCACCACCGTAACAAAACAACGAAAACAAGGAAACTGAATCATTGTTTATGAGAGTGAAGATCGCTGTGAACACTGTGTCGTCGCTATAGTAACACAGTGACTAAAATAAGAGAAATAATGAGAACGAAATATGGATGATGGTTTGTGGGAGCCCAGTTTCCTATGAAAACCGAACGAATGATACAGTAATGACACTAGAGAAACAGAAATATACATGATAGTTGATCAGACCAGGTTCCTTGTGAAATCTGTACGTATGCTACAATGACCGGAACTTGAGCTTCTTGAAGTTTTCTTAAGCTCTCAGTGCAACACTACTGTGAAAGGGCGAAAACTGATCTGACCTACACAGTTAGCATCTATTCTACAATATTAGAGGAGATAATATACACTTAGCAGCAAAATAATGCATTTTATACGAACTTTTTATGGAGACAGCTCCTGATATTCTCAACCTACCACCAGGTTGTACGTCAAAATGATGAGTTAAGTGAAAGAGGTATTTAACAAGGATAAAGGATTATAGGAACGGAAAACTGCTTCAACTTTTTGATCCTTGTTGAAACTGTTCACTTGGTATTCATCACCGAAAAACTGATTGATGTAGGAAACCACTTGACAATTTGAAAATTTAGTTATTATTTATTGTCAATGGTCGTGATTTTTTAAAAATGTAGAATATATTTACGCTGATAGAGTCAGCGTACCTTTAATGTAATTATTTTACGTAGTATCAGTTTAGTTATGTAAATATGAATTTATTTGTCTGTCTAAAATATTGAATAACAATAGCATATCTGCCTGACAGTTCTGAGGCTCCCGAGAGGAAGGGATGAAATGAAAGGATACTAAGGTAACAGGTTGCAGGTTTGCGCTACACCCACTGATTCTGAATATACAACAGGTTTCATTTTGCACATTAAATCTGTACTTGTTTGCATTGTTTTATATACAAACATGTTTCAATTACGCTTATCGTCTGTAGCTGCCCATGACCGCAGAAGTAGAAATAAACAGAGGTTAGCTGCACGAGCCGCCAGGTTTGAGGCGAAGTGTTAACCTAAGATTTCGCCCAAATGAGGGTTCTCTGAGGGGGTTGCTGGAAGGTGAACAGATTGTAGTGGCTTCTTATACACTGCTTAAATGGAGGTTTATAAACCTAGCTCCTCCTACTCTTAGCAACGGCTATAGAGTCACATTCAGGCTTAGCTTCTGTGTGCTCTGCTTTTCGAACACAGGGAGAATTTAACTAAATGCATGGAGGTTATTCAGAAGAGAGCTCTGTTAAACAACAACGCCACACCTGTTCAGTCTTCTGGGTTTATGGCCACTTTGAACGATTATAATTTTGTATTCTGGCTGTCTTTCTTCTACAAGATCATGCCCCATGTGGACATTTTGTACAATCAGCTGCAGAAACGAGACTGCAATGCAACATTTGCCATCATCCAGCTAAACGCATTTGAAAGGGTACTGCAAAAGGTAATAAATAGCGTGGATATCGGGGAACACGAAGAAACTACAATTAAGAGGAGAAGAATAGAAGATCGTGATGTGAAAGGAAGAGAAGCTCTTGAAGTATGTGGCATTCTTAGAGAAGCAAAGGACAGCTTTAGCTTCACGGAACATCTGGTAGCCTCGACTACTTTTCATCAAGAAAATTTCTAAGACATTTCCAGAGGATTCCCTTAGAGAAACAACAAGGTTCTGTCCTTTTATCATTGGAACAAAAATTCGTAGAGAACTGACTGTAATTTACAGTCGAGAGGAATTTCGTGGAATGTCCAGCGCTTTGTGCTTGATGCAGATTATTAAGGAAAACAATTTGTGTGCTACATTCAGCGAATATGTCAAACTCCTCCGAGTACTGTTAACTATGGCAATGTGTGCCACTGAAGCAGAACGCTGTTCCTCAACTTTAAAAAGAGTAAAAACTTTCCTTAGGAACACAATGTCACAGGACCGATTGTCAGCATTAGCAATGCTTTCAATTGAGGGAGAGTTTGTTATGAAGATCAGCGTCTTCAACGCAAAAGCTATCGATAGATTCGCCAGGTCTAAGGAGAGTAGAGCAGAGAATCTGTATAAATAGGTGAGTCATTATTACTCTGTATTTTATTTTTCATTTGTGCACCACCAATAATTTAACCCACCAGCCGCCACTGTAAGGTAGTCGGATCTGGAGAGAGGTTGCAGTAGAGGGCATGCTCCCAACTGCTAGAAGCTCTCTGTTACAACGGCCCCCCTCCCTCTGCGGGCTGAAGGACCCGGGTCACGGAGACATCTCTCGAACCGGAAGACAAGCTTTTGCGGAGAGAAGAAATTCCCTGTCATCCACTCCACAAACTTAAAACCCTGACATAGCCAACAGGTATGAAAAGTAAAATCAGATGGGATGTGAAGTGAGGAAATTTTGAGGGTGTAATTTCTTTCCTACATTCGTCTGGTGATCCATGGGTCAAGATAAACGGAGCCATGACCTACAGAATGTGGGTCATAGACTCTACCACCTGAACCATTCCTTTATACTATATCCAACGAGAGAATAAAATACCGTTATCACTCCGCAACCACATGCGTTCTGAATGACAGTACTGTTACCGCTTCATTAAGTATAATATTAATATGTATTAATCATATGAATATGCATTTTCAACATAAAAAATACGTATTTATTCAAGCTAACCGCTTAATCGCTTCGTTAAGTAGGTATAATATTAATATAAATTTTCGACACTAAAGGCACATTTTTCGAGCTAAGTATCACGCAGCACATTATTAATATCCATGAAAATTAACTGACACTTACGTAATTTTCGTACTCTTTAGCACGAGACCTGACCATTGCCAACAATTCCACCTTAACATGGCCCTCGTGGAAAACTATATTTTTACTCTGTAGCCATGTTATGATGTCACTTGTTTCTTATGCGTTAAAACCTCACACTGTGGTAGGGGGCATTCTCCATCACAATAATTCAATTCGATTGTAATTTCGGGTGAATATTTTCAAGACAGGATTTGAAAACGACGCCTTTCATTTCTTCACGATAGTCTCCGGTTGTTTTAGAGACGAACACAAGCTCGCCACCCTCGACAAAGCCATCATCACTTCCTATATGCAAAACTATAAGACACTTACCCCTTCCCGTAGGATTTCTAAGTCCTGCAATTATATCACATCGAAATGTATGTTTTTTAATTTATTTGACTGTGATGTCAGTCCATACTTTGCTTGTTGTGTGTCCCTCGTTAACCCACGTCTCGTCTAAACAACAAACTTTCCGCGTTTTACGGAGTTCCTTCAAAATGCGCGCGCAGCGTGATTTACTTTAATTAAAGTATGTTTAGTTAACGCGTGTGCAGTCGGCCACTGCCTTTGACGAACCCTTATAATCGTTTTACAAGACAGACCCACCTTCTCGCAGTCCTTTATGCAAGGTTGCCACCTTTCTCGGTATGTCATGGGTATCGTACAAGGTTTCGTCTAAATAAATTATCTTATGTCCATTACTGCGAAACTTCCTTAGTTTTTACAAATATATATATATATATAATATATATATATATATATCGCCAAACTACAATTCTACTGGTTTCCATAATAACCCTTAACTTATTCAAAGTGCCGTATTTAAAACCCAGCTCCTTTAGGAGACCGCGCAAAGTGCAGTGCCCATAAGGGAAATCACAAATTTCTTGCAAATGTGCAACCAATTCGTCTAAGGTGGGCGCTCTCCCTTTTGCATAGAATCTATACACTTTTCGACGAATTAAATCACATGTGCAATTATCTACTTTAGGGAAATGTTTCCTTTTGTTTTCGCACTTGATCGGCGTCTTTGGTATTCCTTTCGTCACAATATTTCTTACTGTATTTCTGTGAATACCTAGAATTTATCATCAGGTTCATTGCACGACCCCTTGCCAAGATTATTTTTCAGCACATATTTATATATGTTCAAAACAAGCGCCTGAATTTGCTTAGAAACAGTTCCCGTTATAACTTTTTTTAGGCTTTTCGAGTAATAGAACTCGGCCCAGTTATTCACACTGTCCTCACTTTGATTATTTTAACTTTACTGAAAGTTACCTACTACTTCATTTGCATTTACCACTGCATTTCCCTCCTACGGTCTCCACATCGTGACAAACAATGAATTCCTGCACGTAATGAAACAGATCAACTGAAAGTTGGAACTTTGGCAACTGAGACTCCACGTGGAGTAGACATGTGACTATCACTTTGAGAAAATCAGGGTTGCTATTGGTCCTCAATGACAGTGTTCCATTTCTGAAGTGTGGAGATGGATTTATGACGGTCATTAGTGGGCGGTCGTGTCAGGTTCCTTTGACTCCGAACTGCACACCCGTTGACTAGACAGACTTTACAAACTAACTTAAATATCTATTAGTATATGTTTTGTATAGTTGAAATATGTTTAGTACGCACTTGTGTGCTTTAGAAAAATGAATACAAGACTACACACCTACTTATTAGCAGTACTTTTTCAAGGGACTATTTACACGGCGGAGGCATCATGGAAATTATGAAGAAGGCGCGCTACGATCAACGGTCACGTAATTTTGTTTACATCTACTTTATTCTCCCGCTGTAAGTAGTATAGGTCTTGTTATGTCCTAGATTTTTCAAATTCATGACTCCAGTTACTGTCCACACAAACCCTTCTCTAGCGTTTAATAGCAGATCTCCATATATTCTTCTCTACTCCATTTTGTTTGTATTTCTGTATAGGGCTTCAAAGCATCATTTTCTCTCATAACAACAAATATGTCTGGAGTTAGTTTCAAACTTAACTTCTTTCCAAAACTATTTGTTTTGATGCCTTGTTTAATCGTATTTCTGTCATTTGTAATTGTTGGTGGAGGTTTGAGAAACTATTGCCCTTTCCACTTACTAAACTGATTTCAATTTAAGTTAAGAATCAAGATATTATACATTTCCTTATTCTTTTCCTGTTTCCGAATAAGAATTTAGAGTAATCCTTGTCACGTCGTTTTCTATTATTTTATGGAGTGTAATGGCAGAAAATCCTTCGCCATTGTAGAGAAATATGACAGCAGAAAACCACGATAAGAATGGAGAGAGCGTAATTTTTATTAAACCTGTTCCAGAACATTTCTAAATATCATCTATTGCAACTGCTGACATATTTCTCCATTTTATTGTTCCTTGATTACTTTTGATGACAAGTTTGTTCAGATAATATCAACACCAGTTCCCAAAATATATGTTATCAATTAGGTTGGTTGCATCTATTGGAGGTACTATCTTGCAGAATGTCAACTGTTGAGTTTAAATCAAGCAATCCTTGATTGGATAATGATCATTATGTTTTATATGTGGGTTTGAATGAAATTGTTTTAGAGCTTACATAAGTGTTAGAGACATTTAAGTTCTTTTAGAGCACAACTCTGCTCTTGATGTGTATAAGCTAAGGCATTAATCACAGATTCGATCCTAGATCACGAGCAGCATACCTTAAACTGCGGATCTGGATTGCTATACAGATAGAAAACGCTTCGTTTTATGAGGATATTTCCAAAGTTATTCTCAATTTATGAATATTTTTACTACACATAACATGTTACAATCCCGCATTTATTTTATTAATTAACGCCCTTTAAACCGATTAGGCGATACTAGACAAGGCCCGAAATGGGAGAAATGATTTTAAATGAGTCCTGGGTTCATGGAGATTAGAGTTACCCGACATTCTTCTTTCAAAATAAGGGAAAAACCTGGAAAGAACCTTTATAGATATTTCACCCTGGCCGACATTCGAACTCGGGACCTCTTGAACGTGAGGTAGACACGCTACCAGCTACGCTTCAGAAGCGAGGTTACGGCCCGCCTCGGCAGCGTGGTGGTAGCGTATCTACCTCACGTTCAAGAGGTTCCGAGTTCAAATCTCGGTCAGGGCGAGTTACCTGGATCGGTTTTTTCCGTGGTTTTCCGTTATCCTTCAAGACGAATTTCGGGTAACTCTAATTTCCATGAACCCTGGACTCATTTGAGCATGAGCATCATTTCATCCAGGTCATTCACCGTTGGATATGAGTTTACGTTGGAGGACGTAAATTACTATAAAAAAATCGAGGTTAGGCATATTGGTGAAAATATTGCTTAAGGATAATTCTGGAGCTTTTAATTCACATTTTCAATTGGATTTTCTATTCATTATTTACATATAAAACATATTCTATTTTATATTTTAGGATATACTTAGCTTACACTTGCATTTGTGCCACATATTTGTTCAATAATTATAAAAACATTAAAGAAACAAAGTCCATAGAATTTTTTTCTTAAATTATATACAATTTTATAATTTTCCTAGTTTTATAGGGTTATAAATTTTGAAATTTTGGATTTTTGAAGATTGGAACCACTAGAAATTAAATTACTTCATGTGGCAGGATACATTTTTTACATAAGTAAAAGAATAAATATATCTAAAAAGACCTAGAAATAGTCACAGAGCAACTAAAATAAAATTAATGGTTTGAAAATGTCAGTAAAATTATTGAATAGGGACACCTTCACAATATCGTAAGTTATTCCAGAAGAACCAGTTAAAATATGGAAGAATTAAGATAAGGAGCTCCAGCAGAATAGAGTGACCTATTAAGTAATATGATTAATTTTTAATTACATGTAAAATAATTCCTTAAACATTTCTTATTTATCGCTGGAAAGTGATTTAATCAACTTGTGTTATTTCAAAGGATTTGATTCACTGATTTGAAACAGTAATTCCGGTAGTAAGGTTGGCAGTACTTTAATTTAGTGCAATGTCGCCACTTTGAATTCTTGGGAACTGCCATTAAATTGTTTCCCCTATAGCACTGTTTATCTCCGAAACATTTTGATGAAGAAAGACAATGTGTTTACCTTTTACCTGGAACTTTCGGTTCAAAATGTGATTCCTGTCGAGCGGGTAGTAGGTATAACTCACAAAGGAGACCGGAGGGAGGAAAACTGTATGCAAATCTGTCGTGAGTGCTTGCACAAGATTTGCATTAATAATCATCTCTGGCTGCGGGCGGGGTGTGGTTTGTCGAGCCAGAGGGTAGCGGAAAGGGGGAAGCCAAGAAAATGTATTCACGTACTTGGTAGTAGGGAAGGGGAGGATGTATGATGGCGGGCGCTGAGCAGCCGTTGAGTGCAAAAGCGGAACATTTTAAATCTCTATTTGTTATTTGCTGCTTATTAACGTGATGGACACACCTTGGGGGCAGCACCGACCAAGTTGGTGGCTACGAAACCGGGCATGTTTACGCTGGAGGGCCTATGTTTACTGAATCAGTTATACTTGTAAGTAATCGTTGATAGATAACATAGCTCCTTGTTACATTGAATTGACAAATATATGAATGCTTTATATAAACGAGAATATTTTCAATATTTTGTTTAGTCTCTGTAAACAGAGAAACTACATATTTCATACCGGAAGAGATTCTATGATTTTCAAAAGATGTTCCTTAGAAATACAACGGAAGTGCCAGGAAATAATACATATTTTAAAATATGATTCTTTTTAGGCTTACGTTTGAGAAGGTCGACATTCATATTTTATCCAACGTTCGCTTATTTCTTGCTCTACTTAAGGCAGGCTTTTAATTTAAGGAAAATATTGGTATATGCTTATATTAATTACGTAGAAAATGAAGCTAGCAACAGTGAAGCAATAAATATTACACAAATAAAAATATTTGCCACTAAGGCTTCACTTATCTTAACAAATTGGTGTAGATACTTCTTTTCAAATGTAAATCGATTTCGCAAACAAATCACTTGGGTCCTCAATCCACATATAAACTCCGTTGTCAAGGACACCAATTACCATGCTTTTTCTTATGTTTTTTATTACCAATATCTGAAAACGAAACAAAGCTAAAAATGGAATCAACTGCCGGTATTTCAAAA
Organism: Mantis religiosa; assembly: GCA_030765055.1. Lineage (NCBI taxonomy): Eukaryota > Metazoa > Arthropoda > Insecta > Mantodea > Mantidae > Mantis > Mantis religiosa. The sequence goes on along the minus strand of CM060953.1, from coordinate 31,962,285 downwards.
TTCATTACACTGTGTTTATTTTTTAAAATAAATATCTTTTCCAACACTATTAAATCTATCGGACCTTTTAATTGTTTTAATAATTTAATAACTGGCCGTAGCAAATCAGTTTTGGTCATTTTACCATGAAATAAATTCTGAAGTGAAATTATTAAAACAATTACATGGTCGATATATTTAATACTGTGGAAAAAGATATTCATTTTAAAAAATAAACATCGCGTAATGAATTTTGAAATACTGGAAGTTGATTCTATTTTTAGGTTTGTTTCGTTTTCAGATGTTGGTAATAATAAAAAACATAATAAAAGGCATGGTAAACGGTATCCTTGACAACGGGGTTTATCTGTGGACTGAGGACGCCACCAAAATTATGATGATGATGATGATGATTATTATTATTATTATTATTATTATTATTATTATTATTATTATTATTATTATTATTATTATTATTATTATTATTATTATTATTATTATTATTATTATTATTATTATTATTATTATTATTATTATTATTATTATTATTATTATTATTATTATTATTATTATTATTATTATTATTATTATTATTATTATTATTATTATTATTATTATTATTATTATTATTATTATTATTATTATTATTATTATTATTATTATTATTATTATTATTATTATTATTATTATTATTATTTTGTTGTTCCATTTATACCCCGCCTTTAACTGCAATGGTCATATCAGTGGCCGTTCTCCTTTGGAACATACTGAAGGCTTTAACTCGTTATCTTTGGTTTTTAATAATTAGATCACGCACACATTCATACTTCCAGACTCTGGGGAAGATAGGGAATCATCTTGGTTAGAGAAAAATCCCCAACCCCACCGCCGGGAATCAAACCCGGTACCCCGAGCACGGCAGGCAAGTGCTCCACCGACTGAGCTACGGGGCCAGTCGCAAGCGATTTTTTTGTGAAATCGATTTCCATTTGAAATGAAGTATCAACACCAATTTCTTAAGATAAGTGAAGCCTTAGTGGCAAATATTTTTATTTGTGTAATATGTTTATATGTTTGTGCACGTACGTCGGCAGAAATCAAAATCGAAGTTCTGACAAATTTCAAGGCATTTTACTTACTCTTTACACGATGAAGCTATGTTAGTTGAGATACTGGCATGGCGTTAAGTATATTCTGAACTGTGTGTAGGTATACCAGTTTCATAAATCTCTACATTTTTACTAAATTTTACACGTTTGGGATGCAAAATTGTGTCATAAACAAGCTTATTTGGAAAGAAATGTGTAAATTAGCACTGTAAACAGTCTGAACCTTTGGCAATAGTGCTTTGTAAGTAACATCAAAGTGGGTATAAGCAATTCAGCAATATTCATTAGCATTCTCTAAATTTTGGTATTTCTATTTATTCAATTTCTTTATTTTAGTTATCTAGCTTGAAGAAATTCCCGCGCCGTGGCGTAGCGGGCTAAGGTAGCATGCCTTGGTCCCTGGCCACGGAAAGTGGTCCGGGCTCGATCCCACCCATGGGGTCCGGAATTTAGGTCCCAGGTATAGGACCGGTGCCCACTCAGCATCGTGGGGAAAGTGAGGGGCCACGAAAACCAACGTTCCGGCTGAGGGATGCCGAGATGCTGACCACATCTCCCAGTATCGGTTGGATGAGCGCCTACCTCTGCCGTGCGTAAGTGGGCGTGAGGCTGGAAGTTGGGTTGGTAGGCCCTGGTCCTCTTGGGGCTGTCGCGCCAGTGGTTAACTTTAGTTTGAAAAAAAAAAATACAATTTATATCGTATGATTCAAATAAACCTGAACCATTTTAATAGGTCATAACTTTTGAACCATTAAAAGGACACAAGTGCAACTTTTGGAGAATATAATACACAACTGGGAGATTACATTACACTATTTACATCTCAGAGAAAATGTTGTAAGTGTCCTCCACCAGCATCTATACATGTTTGTACACGTCTCACCATATTCTCTGAAGTTTTACGGAGAGTATCCTCGCCAATGTTAGTTATTTCGGTTCGAATGGATTCCTTGAGAACATCAACTGTCCGTGGCCTATTCTTGTACACTGTATTTTTAGATACCCCCACAAGAAAAGATCCGGGAAGGTTAGGTCAAGGGATCTGGGGGGCCACAAACCGTTTGAGATTATTCAGTTATCAAAGAAACTGTCCAAGAGGGAAATGGTTCAGGTTTATATGGAGCACTATATTAGATCGTATCTACAGCTTCTAAGTTTCTTTTTTTTTTAATTTAATTCCTTTAACTTTTTAAAGTCATATCGGACAATGAATGGAATGGGTGAAATTATGCTCAAATGGACCCAGGGTCCTCGGAACTTAGAGTTACCCGACATTCGTATTTTTGGATAAGGGAAAATCCAGGAAAAACCCTTAACGCACCCTGACCGAGATTCGAACTCGGGACCTCTTGAACGCGAGGCAGACATGCCACCATCTACGCTACCGAGGCGGACACTTCTAAGCTGTTGGATGAGAACAATTTCTTAATTTTCCTTTCATTTTCGCTGTTGTTCTGGTGCTATCCTGATTTTGTTTGTTATTTTATATAAGAACTAAATCCTCCAAAGCTATACTAAATTTCTAGTGACCATTACCAAGGAGGAATTGGTACTGAATTACCATAGCGGATGAAAAGATTAAATGAGACGTGCGGCAAGGTGACATTCTCTATTCCATCTCATTAATGTCAAACGAGATAAACAATATATTTTGCAATTTTTTCAAAAATGGATGTTGCACCTTTATTTATAGGGCAAGGGGGTGTGGGACTACAGTAGTTTAAGCGATAGTCAAATGTTTGACTTCGAATTATGACAAAACTATTTTTATATGTAGGAATCTAACATTATTGATGACTTTCGTACTCTTTGGCTAAAGAGAAAGAAAAAAGAAATACTGAGTTCCCATTTATTTTAAGTGTAAGTACCGGAAAATGTAAACCAGTAATAATGATATTTCAAAAATGGTAAACGCTACAAAACAGTTGCTTAATGCAAATTATCTCCTTTAAAGAGAATTACTTTTACTGGTTAGATTTTATCTATCTCTTACAGTTTATAGTTATGCAAACGTCATTCGGAATGAAAAGGAATTCCGATGCTATTCCCAGAAAATTCCAGTTTATTTGCAATTAATAGACTATGACTATGACTATTTAACGAGAATTGTTTCAGCCATTTTTAGAAAGTAAAATATTCCAGCCGTGCTCCGTGGTTTATCGTTAACAGGCTAGGCTCCAGCTTCTGAGGTAGAACATGGCGAAGCACGATGGATTTTTTTCGAGCATTCATGGCTTCCTTTCGGAGGGAAGTAAAGCCGGCGATCACATATCCTAGATTTATAACACGTGAAAGAACCCCAAGCCTGATGGAAAGGCAAAATTAAGTCCTTTTGACGCCTAATATATCATAGAAAAGTGAGAACCAAGGGAGAACACAATTTTAATAAAAAGCATTCCAAAAATGCTCCAAGTGAAAAAAAAAATCTCGCGCACCTGTAAAAAAAAAAAATAAAAAACACTCGCAAGTGTTAGAAAAAAAGGGTGACGCTAGTAAGAGAATCGGATAGGTCCTTCCCACTCTATCCTTTTGCTTGACCGGTAAATTTGTGTTTATAATGAGGATTCGTCGTCTGGTAAACAGGACAGGAAAAATATACGAGTCAACTGGAGAATTTAATGTCAGGAAGGCACGTTGGCCATGGTAGCTCAAAGGTTAAGAGCGACTGGACGGAAACCAGGAGATCCGTGGTTCAAATCCCGGCCATGGCATTGAATTTTTCATGTTGACTCTATCTATCCACCAGGGCAGGATAACCTTAGTTAAAACTTCTGGGAATCCGTCAGTACTTTCCCCCGTGATAAAGAGGCATAGATGTCCCAGGATAGCACAAAAAAAAATTCTGGTATTTAACCAGTTATAACTGTGTGCGCCCACCTCGGTAGCACAGATGGTAGCGTGTCTGCCTCAAGTTTCAGAGGTGCCAAGCTCAAATCTCGATCAAGGTGAGTTATCTCAATAAGGTTTCTTCCAGGTTTTCCCTTATCCTCAAATGCGAATGTCTCGCAACTCTAAGCTCTATGAAGCCTGTGCCCATTTGAGCATTAACTCATCCACTTCACTAATCGTCCGATATGACAAGTTGAAGGACGTAAATTAAGTGGTTTTAATGTCTGTATTTTTTACTGAAATTACGGGTACCGAATTTTTGTGCGGAATATAAGTAATACTTCCAGTCTTTGTTGGTAATTAATTAGGTAGTAAATAAAGTAAAAAGAGAATGGCTTTAAAAATATCTGCAAGTACCTACATATTGCAGGCAATAAGCAGGATTTCATATAGGGTATTGGGAATGTATCTACTGTGATAAACGCAATATACGGTACCACGTCTTGTAAACCCCGCCGCACTCTTTTGTGACCTTTTATTTAGCATTTAGGTCTAAATATATACCTGGAACAACGGTTACAATATGCTGTAAGCCCTTTAGTACAAATATCTGTAATGGCTAAGTTGTAGACTTAGCGTTCAGCTTAATTTGGTCGTTGTCAATACAGGCACGCGCTGCAGGCCATCTGCCGTCAAAATGATGAACATCTGTTATAATATGACGCTGACACGCATTGTCTCACATATTCCGTGTAGTTTATGTTTGTTTTGACAGGTACTGGCTGGACCATTATGAGGCTGGATGAAGGGCGGGTGTCACGTCACGTCCAGAAAACGGCGCCATTTTTCACATTTCGTGTATTAATTATTACTCTATGCACGCATTACAAAAATGACGTTGCCGAACAAACCATAATGAACACGCAGCACCATATGGCCGACATTTTTGTTAATATTGTCCACGAATTCTCTACTTCCAGAGTAATAATAAAGAGCAAGCAATATTCTCTTGTTTTTAGGAGCGCGTAAGAGCTTCAATGTGGGTAATGATTAAACACCTGGCCAATTCAAATGCTTTCATTTCACATTTATTCAGCGTTAATATTTTCCCTATTATAATTATGTCTTATGCCGACAGCTCGATTGTACTGATCTTGTCATTTGTCAGACATCCAAGTAGCTTTGAAAGCTCTGAAGTCATGTAATATTTATTCAGAGATTGTTTGGGACTGCCTAGAAACTCTCAATCAGCTGCCGAAACGTAATAGAGTACATCAAAGTGTGTATCAGAACGTAAGGGTATAGAATGTAATGAAAATGTAGATCACCTCGTAAAGAAAGGAATTTGTGCTTCTTTCATATGTCCCTGAACTGTATTGGAGATTTTCAGAATGCAAACTTATAAAAACTTGAAATAAGAAACTTGGAACGTCAAAGTATTGGGAGCCCCCTCCAAAATTAAATTTGGTTAATGAGTTCATTATTCTTTCACTTAAATCATCCAAGGAAATACAATCATCTAAACAGGAGCCGAAAACTATAAATGGTTGCCTCACTGCGTACTGCTTCTTAGACTCTTACCCTGAAAGATGGGTAAGGTGATGTGAATATTTGTCAAAGAAGAAAAGGAAATTGCTATTTATCTGGTACTTCTACGAATACAAAGATATTCTTACAAAAGAATGAGCCATCTGGAGTGTACTTTTCCATGACTCCAAAGATAGTCTTATGTTATTTTCGAAGCGTGCAATAACTGGTACGAGGGCTATTTAATAATGATCATAACTTTTTACGGTCATAATTTTTCGCACTAAAATTCAATCTTATTATATTCTGATAGGTTAATGTGAAACAGACACACCATAGTAGTTTCATTGTTGGTACTCCTGGTTCCCGCCTGTGAGAACTAGGCAAGTTCAGGCATGTTCAGTATCGCCTACCACTGCAATGGAGATAACACGCGAGGAACAATATGCGGCTGTGAAATTCTGCTTTCGTCTCAACAAAACATCAGTGGAGGCCTATACAATGTTACAGGAAGCCTATGGAGATTCTGTTCTTCCCTACAGCACAGCTCGAAGCTGATTTAAAATGTTTAAAGAGGGAAGACAATCAATTTCAAAGGAAGGTGGACCCGGTGCTGCAGTTACTGCTCTTACGGAAGAAAACAACACTGCTGCTGCCATTGTGAGAAAGGATCGACGAATACCCTTAAGATCACTTTCTGAAATACTGAACATTTCATTGGGTGCCACCCACTCGTTGGTGACAGAAACATTACACATGAGACGTGTTTGTGCGTGATGGCTTCCAAGACTGTTGATTCCCGAACAAAAGGACATTCCCATGCAAGTCTGCATGCAGTTAAAGTTGATGTTAGAGGAAGATCCGGAGCTTCTTTCAAACGTAATCACTGCTGATGAAACTTGGCTACATCATTTCGATCCTGAGAGCAAACAGTAAAGCTCAGTGTCGAAAGCTACTTCATCGTCAACCCCCCCGAAAGTAAAAGTGGTTGCTTCTGCTGTGAAAGCTATGGTCATCTCATTCTTTGATATTCATGGAATTGTTTATCACCATGTTGTACCTGCACACACATCAATAACTGGACAATACAACAGGGCTGTCCTGAAAACATTGTAAATCCATATCAGGCGCAAAAGATCACATTTCCGTGAAGCAGGCCGGATGCTGCGCCACGACAATGTGTGGCCGCATATTGCCAATGTTGTTGCTGAATATCTTGCAAAAATTAACGTGAAGGGCATACCTCACCCTCCCTATAGTCCGAATTTAGCCCCATGTGACCTTTTTCTATTCTCTAACTTGAAGAAACGCCTTCGTGGGAGGCATTATCCATCATCAGAAGCAGTGGTGAAGGCTGCGGAGGCGATTTTGAAGGATCTCTCAAAAATGGTTTCCAGCATGTCTTTGAAGACTGACAGAAACGCTGGGACAAGTGCATCGCAATTCAGGGGAGACTATTTTGAGAAAGGCCATCAAAATTATGAGAATGAGTAAAGGTACGTTGTTATAAAAAGTTGTGATCATTCTTTATTGAACAGCCCTCTTAAAAACATCACAATGTAACCATGAAGGTTGCACTGAGGTGAGGGTAGAAGCGTATGCAACCCTCCATATAATCTAACACAAAACCCTTAAGGCCGTATTCATAGTCAGACTTGGTCCGGACCAACTTGCTACTTCCGGTGGACTAACGGTGGACCATTGATTTTCTTAATCATGAACCGGAATTAGCGATAGTCCGGGAACCAAACACATTAGTCCGGCTCAAATTTTGGCCGCCTCCAAGAGATAGATTAAAGGCGGACTATCTTTGCAACATGGACGACTTTGAAGTGATGAATCTAGCTGTGGTGCGTAGAGTTCTTAAAATAAGACGACGGAGGAAACGTATCTACCAAAAATAGAAATTATTGCGAAGTACGATGACTTAAACTTCAAAAGCAGATACAGGTTTAGTAAAGCGAACGTCAGAAAGCTGATAGAAATGATTCGTTCTAACCTGTACGTCAGGGACGATAACCGAGGCCTGAGTATCTCAATTGACACTCAAATCCTAACAGCACTTCGGTATTATGCAAGAGGAGGATATCAAGACAACACTGCTGGCCTGCATCAGTAAGCCGCATTATCAGCAAACTCGTTACAAATTTGCCTCCATGCCTCCTAATTTCTCATATTTTTATTCGTTGACATGGATTTATTTTGTATAATGTTCATTCTTTTTTGGAATTGAGGAAACATTGGTCTTCCACTGACCAATAGATACCACGTTTCTTTATATTATCCATATTCACAGCACACCAAACTTTGTTACTTAACCTTAAACAGCAGCAGCTACCGTAAGAATGATTAAGAAACAGCTGTGAAACTACCACAGAGATTTATAAACTTGTAGGTACACTGTGGTGTGTTTAGCACTCTATGGGACTCGCACATGCGGAGAAGAACCTTTCTACGTCGTGTAGCATTTGCTCCATTTAGAGCCCAGACTGCTGACCTTAAGACAGTATATGATGAATTTTGTTAGCCGTAGGTTCAACACTTCCTGCGCAAGCGCACAACTTCAGAAGACATCTCGTTGTTACTCAACTGTCGTCCTCTTTGTTAAAACAGACAACCCAATTACATCAGACAAAGTAACTCTAATTAGGTTACGTAGGACTGCATGATTACGTTCCGGGTGATTTAAGTGTATTCTGGTACGGGTGATACAGTTAAGGCGCACGACGCAAGTGTATTTGCTGTACTAACGTTTACCTTTGATGATTAGGTCAATTTAATTGGTGTACTGTGCGTATATTGCTAATTGCATACTTCTTAAGTATTACGAACTTTGTAATATGATTAATAACGTAAGATTCTCTATTACAGTGTAATAATAATCATAATAATATAATAATAAACAACGAAGGCCTCTCTAGTTCGAATCTCACTCCTATTTGCAGTTTTGTACAGCGTGTTCGGTAAATCTCTGTACATTTAGAATGTGATGTAAATCACTTAGGTAGATAGGGTAGATTAGGTAAGTGAGGGAACACCTAGCACCTCAGAGGGATATTTTCTACACACACATACACCCGGGTAGAATGATGCATGAACAACAGACTATGAGCAGGATAAGAGGCCAGCGTATACGACAGAGAATGGCAGAGTTAACGGTCAAAGCTTGATCAACCTACTGGGAAGCGCTCAACGACGATTCGTCAAAGCACTGGAGAATGGCTCATAGGCACCAGGCAAAACTCGACCCAGCAGTGTCAATCTCTGACGGAGCCGAGAAGTTACAAATTGCAAGCCTCTGAGCCATTTGTTCGCCGTCGACCAGCAGGAGGCCATTGAATCAACTTGTAACATGTAAGCGCAAGACAAATAAGAGAACCGTGTAGAAGACACTAGCAGAGCATTCGTCTGGCTCAGCAGGCCAAAAAAAAAACCCACTGAAAAACTTATAGTCAAATTGGACGGCCGCCAGGAATTGAATGCGGGAGCTTCCGAAAGCTAGGTTGCAGCCAAAGTTAGCTCTGCATAATCTTAATACAAGTTGCTGTGAATATACTTGTGGCAGGCTTAGTTGAAACCAATACGTGTACTGTTTAGTATTTAATTACCTAATCAAATTGGTTTCAAACTAGCACATTTTCAATCGCACGACACTGGAAGCATTTGCTAAAATATGCCGTAAGGTGCAGACCTCATCTCAATTGACTTCTACCGACTGACTTACTCATGCCGAAAGAAGTGGAAAATTATCCAAACTAAATGAAAAGAAATTGGACATTTCTGAGTTGTTTCGCAGCCCATTTGCATAATTACTTGAGATCTTGAAAAGAAACCCATTAAACGAGTAAATAATGAAGACTGAATCCTTTAATGCTTAACTATTTTTACTGTAAAGGTGTCACCTACAGGCCACACATGCTTGCATGGAACACTCATGTTAAGTAAACTGCAGTATCCAGACAAATCACCATTAGTCCTTTATTCTTAAAAAAAACAATGGAATGTAAACGTCATTGTTTAACTATCCTAGATTTCATGGGGAACTTGAGCACCATACATTTGGAAGAACCTTTTAGGGAACTTGTTTAGAAATTCATATAGCCTTTGCTCTACGGACCTTACTCCAATCGATTGTTTTCTTGGCAAGCAATAAAGTACTATTGCAATGTTCTCTTTGTACTTAAAAGCAAAATAACTTAAAAAGTGTTTCACTAAAATATCTGCATTAGGTGTTTAACCAATAAACATAAGCAGATTGTGGCCTGTACACGGTGTTCATTTTTATCTGTACTTTTACCGTGCAAAATTTCACCCCATCAATAGCATCGCTGAAGGAGCAAGTTTATATAGGATTCCCCTAGCGTCTTGCGATTGTAAAAAGATGTGATGACAGAAGTTTTGTGGCCTCCCTCTACCGGCAGGTAAATATACTATTTGAGAGGTTGGTCTGCAAGCGTAATATAAAGGTGCGTAATTTCACCTGGTGCGTAGATGCAGTTACTGTTTTTAAAACACTATATATTGCAATGTCATGTACTGCAAAGCTAATTATGAAGCCATAAAAGAATACCATGAAGAATATATGAAATGATAAGTCCGTGAACATTTATTTTACAATGAAAATCTGTTTTTCTGTTATAATAGACATATATGCATATATTTCAATTTGATCTCAATTCTTTTCTATCATCGACAGCTTTCTCACAATGTAACTTCATTACAAGCCAGAAAATTATGTTCTGGGAATGAAAAATAAATTAGTGTTACAATATGTACAGAGCTTTTATCCAGGTCTAAACAAAAACACATCTCTAGTGCATAGCCTTATGTGTTTATTTTCTTATATTTCCCTTCTCTCTTTCCCTTAAACACTGTCTGTATTTTGAGAAGGTATGCTTGAAGCCTTTCTGTCATAAAATTATTTATTGCTTCTAGATTGGAACTAGTCACTATATAGCATCCAGTTCTTTCCTTTTTCGTGTGACTGATCTGTATCTTGGAAGTGTTTGACACACCTATTGTATTTTAAAGACATAAGGATACCAATATTACTAGACATTTTAATTAAGCGTGAGAATGACAAAAAGTTTATATCGTATACTGATAGAACGTAAGACGTTTATATTGAAAACAAAAGTAAGTAAATTTGACGGTACCTGGACGCCTTTGACACTATCTAAAACTCCGAGGGACTTGTCTGCATGCCGGATAGAGTTGCATAAACTCCTCTATGCAGCGGTTTAAACTAGGAGGGCTGTTGAATAAAGAATGATAATAATTTTTCTACGGTTATAATTTTTCGCACTAAAACTCATTCTTATTATATTCCGTTAGCTTAATGTGAAACAAACACGCCGTAGTAGTTTCATTGTTGGAACTCCTGGTTCCCGACTGTGAGAACCAGGCAAGTTCAGACATGTTCAGTATCGCCTACCGCTGTAGTGGAGGAAATATGCAGTTAAAGTTGATGTTAAAGGAAGATCCGGAGTTTACTTCAAACGTAATCACTGCTGATGAAACTTGGCTACATCATTTTGATCCTCAGTGCAAACAGCAAAGCTCAGTGTGGAGATCTCCTTCATCACCAACCCCCCAAAAAGCAAAACTTGTTGCTTCTGCTGGGAAAGTTATGGTCTTTTTATTCTTTGATATTCATGGAATGGTTTATCAACATGTTGTACCAGCATACACATCATTAACTGGACAATACTACAGGAATGTCCTGAAAACATTGCAAGTCCATATCAGGCGCAAAAGACCACATTGCCGTGAAGCAGGCTGGATGCTGCACCACGATAATGCGCGACCACATATTACCAATGTTGTTGCTGAATATCTTGCCAAAATCAACGTGAAGTGCATCCCTCACCCTCCCTATAGTCTGGATTTAGTCCCATGTGACTTTTTCTATTCCCTAACTTGAAGAAACGCCTTCGTGGGAGGCATTATCCATCATCAGAAGCATTGGTGAAGACTGCGGAGGCGATTTTGAAGGATCTCTCAAAAATGGTTTCGAGCATGTCTTTGAAGACTGGCAGAAACGCTGGGACAAGTGCATCGGATTCAGGGGAGACTATTTTGAGAAGGACCATCAAAATTATGAGGATGAGTAAAGGTACGTTGTCAAAAAAAAAAAAAAAAAAAAAAAAAAAAAAAAAATTGTGATCATTCTTTATTGAACAGCCCTTGTTTATTTGTATGTCGCACCAATGTTAATGCCGGTACGAAAGTTGCACTCAACCATGAAGACGCTGTGTTTTTGTGTTCATATCCAGGGGAAGCTGGTTGTATTAGCTACCGAACAACTACGCTCAGAGAGCTGCAACTTGCTTACTGATCCGAAAAAATTACCGCTTTTTCTCCTTAGAGGGCACTATGATTTCAAGATAGACTCACCAGTCAACTATGACGCAATTCTTGCTCAATCGGTGGGCGGGAAATAACAAATAAAGATGAACAACTTGTATCCCTTCTAATAGACACTTGTAGCATGAGTTTCAAGTTCTCAGTGGCGTTCCAAACACCCTGTATCTGTAATACATATTGCACTTCACGTACGCTGTATGTACAGAGTCACAACTCGTAACTGATTAAAGCTGGCATCACCCCTAAAACGCCTGCAATATACAACCCACATTACCGACGCGTCGTGTTAACCTACTACGGGATGCAAAGGGAATTCGGGAACACAGTTCAGGAGCATCATTTGGGGAGTGGGACAGTGGTCTATAGCCCGTAAGTAACGATAAATAATAATTAGTCTGCCGTAAGTGCTTCGACTTTGGAGTTTCTTCTTTTTGAAGTAAAGTTCCTTCATCAGTTCCCCTGAGCGAAACACATGAGTAATTCTTCTTTTTCAAATAAAGCCTACAAGTTCGTAAGAAACTTCTTCCAGGAGAAGAAAGTTACTTAAAATTAGCCTATTGTTTATTATATAATTGTAATTTTGACACAAACAACTCACTAAAAAAGTCACTGATTTCCTATTACACCAAATATTTCATTAAAATTCACGTGAAAATTAGAAAACGCCTAGTTCTCCAACTAAACATTGAAATGACGCTCCTGCGGCTTAATTATTTGTAACCTATACATTTACTTGGGCTATTTATATCCAGTTTGTCCATCCTGCGTTCACAGATAGCCAATAGGATCCAAATCAGTATTCCATAGAAGCAGTACGCCCACTTCTTGGTTGAAGTCATACAAATAACATGCAGCAAAAACACGAGTACTTCTTTGTATGAATACAGACACCCAAAAGGTATGGAGCGCGAATGCACGATGAAAATGGAATAAACAAATTAAAAATTTGAAATGAGAACCATTCCAATAGATGCATTTCTCAACACTAAAGTATCATGTTATGTAATTACTTATTACTAAAATAATTAAAGATAATAAAAGAAAGCTCTGAGGAGATACATTCAATTTGATAATAGAAACACTGATACCGTCTGAGGAGATGGAAACCCTTAAAGCTATACTGGATAGAACGGATGCAGTAGGTAGGGTGGCCTATTTCTACTGGGCATGCACGTACTCGGGAGTGGGTGTTAGTGCACGGCTGCAACAATTAGCTCCCAGACTATGTCTCTCTGCTCTGTTATTATGATTTAATACGGTTTAAATACAGTAAGAGAAGCCAGTGCTTTAACTCCTTATAGCAGGTGCATCTATAGAATAGATCTTATTCCGAATAAGCCTTTGAATTCCTAGAAAATCACAAAAGTTAGCTCGGCCCGACCTACACTCATTATATCCAAGCCCTATGTATTGTGACGCTGCTCGAACGGTTACCATGGATTTATCTTTGGTAAAAGATACCTGTCAGATAACGCACTGAATACTCCACCTGGAATGAGCATGTCATTTGTTATTTCTGTGAATCCCATTACCTGAAGTAATGCGTTCATTGGTGCTTAGCACACGACCGGCAGGCCCATCAGTACCACTCTAACTTTTACAAGAATAATCAGTGCGTTATCTGAGAGGTTTCTGTTAACAAATATAAATCCATGGAAAGCGTTCCAACAGCGTTATAATAACAAATTTCGTGTTATAAATATAACTTACAATTAAAATAAGACCTGAAGCTTTCCTGGCGACGACTATGCTCTTCTCGGGACACAAGCCAGGTGAAAACACGATTATAAATCGACATTTAGGGAGCGTACATCACTCCCTTCATTAGCATATTTATTAAAAGCAAGAACCACAAATGTATTACTGGATATAACACAACTATAAACAAAGACAAAACACTATCAATATTCGCGTTACCGAACAAAAGACTGTTTTCAGTAAATTAAACGCCAGGTCAGGAGATGGCGTGAGTATAGAAAATTGTGTCAAAGAAACGTAACTACTTAACTTGATTATCAAGCTGTATTGATCTAATCATCTTTTTACCTGGCTTGCTTCCCGAGAACAAAACTTGCAATTATCTATACATATTTACTGCTACAGAAGTTCTTATATATCACATAGGTATATCGCCACACCTTTATTTAAACTTACACAGACATAACCAAGAGCATGTTTGTCAACTAAGTCCTGAAGTATCTTAGCAAAGTATATTGAAGAAACGGAATTGGTAAAGTTAACTAGAATGCGCAAACTCAAATCACAAAATTTATTATTCATTCATGCACCATCTGAACAGTGGAAGTTTGACAGAAATACTGGACTGGAGATTGCAATAAGTAAACCATGAGAATACAACTAGTGGTACCTGTTGGTTAAACGAAATATCATGTTGCATAAACATGTTTTCAGTGCTTAGCAGTATCAAAAACTACGTCTTTATTATTAGGTGGTCTCATATATAAAGACGGCGTTTTGATTTTGGGGTTTTGAAAAACTTATTGGGTCTTTTTGCTTTCGCAATGCTATTCACGACTAGTGTTGCGTACATTTCGAGCATGTACCAGTCTTCATTTGTTAACAGACAATCACAAAATGTAGATAAAGTTTGAGATGAGTCCTTCTAAAACACTACTGTAAACAAGATTATAAATCCGCTGCCGAAGCTTGAAGAATATGTGAAGTGGAACGAGAAGGTGTCGTTAGTGAGCGTGTGGCACAACAATGTTTCCAACATTTCAACAATGGAGATGAAAACACTAAAGATTTTTTGGAAGACCTAAAGTATAGAATATTGAGGATACATGCCAAGTTTTATGATAAAATTCGCAAAACAGTACCCATAGCCTTTCAGAAGTACTTGGTGCATTAAAAGGTATTGTCGCGAACCCGTTATCGCAATAGCGCGACTTGTGCAAAGGAATTGATAAAGATAGCACGGAGATAAAGGTCTGCTGAAACAGATAAAGTTAGACGTCTGAAACGTTCATGTTTCACCCAGTGCTGTCTTATAAAGCAGTCGATTTCTTGTTTGTTACAGATTATTCCAGAAATGTATAGTAATATGAGTAGTGGTATATATAAGGAAGCCGCGACTCGCCAAAGGACAGTCATAAACAGAGTATTAGTTGTAAACAGTTGTAAGGAGAATCGTAACGAGAGCTGTAATTAAAACTGGTGTGTGTTTTGGAAGTGAACTCTTTGTTGTGGTCAACGACCTTGGTAGATTGTAACTGTGTATGTGACGTAATTTTGCTATTATAAGGATCGACCAGAGTGTATTTCTTCGGAAATAAAGAACATTTTGAATTGGATTTTTAAATCTACGAACCCACAAAGTCACAGTACTATACATCTGCACATTAAAGCATTTGCAAAATGACGCAGAAGCTGTAGATATGTACCTCATAAACTGACACCTCAACAGGCTGAACTTAGAGTGTGTAAGTGCAGTATCAGGCAGCGATTAGGAGGCGGCGAATTAATCGAAGTCAGATAATTAAAAAGAAGATAAATTAATAAAAATGCTTTGCTAAACTAATATAAAAATCTTGTTATAATAATATGAAATTAGAATGGACATAGTAATGATTAAAATAGCAGTTGACTTAAAGAATAAGAAGGGAAGAATATAATTTAATATAATGTGACTTTGTGGGTTCGTAAAATTAAAAAGTTCAATTACACCACCCAAAATGTTCTTTATTTCCAACTTATTCTAATGTCACAATTACAATTTCGTAATGTACACAATTAAAACTAAGCCAGTTCGTCTTTCCACGTACACTGGGCGCTCCTTACGCACCGCACGCCACAACTCACTAAACCCAACTAACTGTCGCCTCCGGTATTGATCGGCGGCCCGAGGTTTCTCGAGTTGCCTTTTATGGAGGGGGAAAACATTCTCGAAGCTTCTTGTTCCTTCGAGTGGCAGGAGGAGGGGTAAACGAAGACCCAGCCACCCCTGCGTCTCCGCTCCCTCCGCCGGCCGTCATTTATTGATCGGCATCGTAGGCATGCCGTTCGGGTAACAATAAGATATATACTAGCATCCAGGCAAGGAAGAGAAAATATTGTTGTAAAAATATGTACACGTCGGAGAGACAGGAAGGTAGGATCATTATATTCTTTGTGCTAGTAAAAGTTCAATGTTTGAGAACTATTGTATTCTTTCAGCCAGGAATGTTTTGGAACAAAGGACTTTCAAAATGCAGTTGAGCATGAACGCTAAAGAGATTTACTTCGCTGATTTGATAACGATGTATACCGTTACAAACAACTCAGGGTAGGCATTCGCCAACTCGGGGTGGGCTGAACGTCAGTCAGTCATATGAGTTTTGCAAACCAATGCGAAAATTCGAAATAAAATGAGAAACCGATAATAATGTAACATTTGAGAAGGGTGAGCTAGTTTGGTTATGTGATAAAGTTAGAGAGGGAATCAGAATAAGGTTCGAACAAAACGTGAAGTAAGAAAAACTTACTTTAAAAGGTGATACTACGACAGGAAGGACGTGTTCATGAGCGTTAAGAAGAGAAAGGAAGATTTATAAGTCTGAAATGTAGGAAAGTTAAGAATAGCGCTACCAGCATTAGTGGAAGCAGCATTAGAGCAAAGTAGTCGCCGTATAAAGAAGCAAAAGAAACCGCGCGGAAGTAAATTTAAACAAGTAATCCAGGGTTTAAAATGAAATTGAATTTATGTTAGGAATTTTACTATTAGGTGGTCTCGAGCCAAGTCGATAAGCAAACTTAGATTCAAGAATTAAACCAAAAAATTCTATAAACATACAAAGTGTTATTAGTACGATTGAGTAGCCAACAACCACCAAAATCCATTTCCTACAACCGTTCACTTGAGCATAAGAGAACTCATAGCTCCAATTAGAACCCAATCAGTTTAACACTGGTATGTGGGTTTGCCGCAGGTGGATGTCTGTCGTCAACTTATCCGTAATCTCATGGATGATAAATTTGTCAGGAGAGTTTTCACTTTTGATGAAAAATGGGTATATTACCGAACCCCTAATGCTTCCATCATCGGCTTGATCCCCGCCTACCTGTCAAAATCAGCATTAAAGAAGTCAGTTTAGTAGCAAAGTAATGTTGTGTGTCTGGTAGAATTTTGAAGGTGTGATTCACTGGGAGTTTGTTCCAAACGGGCGGGCGATTCATGTGCATCTTTAGTCTCAACAACTGTAACGAGTTCATGAAACTTTGAGATGGAGATACCCAGCACTAGTTAACCAAAATAGAGTTGCAACATGACAATGCAACACCATATACTGCACTGGAAAATTTTCAGGAATTCAGAGGAATTGAACTGCTACCACACCCAGCATACAGTACTGATCTCGCACCAACAGATTATCATTTTTGGGAGGGTCCATGGCACACTTTCTGCGTGGAAGAAATTTTGAATGGGCGTCACCGAATTTTTGGTATCAAAAACCTGACTGGTACAGTTGTGTTATTTTATCTTGACAGGAATCCGGCGCGGTAGGGATGAGTAGCAACTGTGGTGGGGATAGTGTACCTATCGCCACAATGCGTCACACGCGTAACAACTCGAGAGGGGAGTGTGGTGCATAAGGTGTCTAAAAACAAATCTCGCTCTCGAAGCCAGTTTTGCAGCTCTTATAAACTAAGCTGTAATTCTTACTATGACAGTAATCTCCACGCTTTTGTCGGATCTTATATAGTACATAGGCATTTGGAACAAAACCCTGTTCTCCTCCAGCAGGCATTATAACTAACTGTCGGCTATTCGACATTGCTGCAGAGTCCCTGTAACCTATTTCACTCCAGGCATATGGTCCAGTATGTGCTGTATTTATGTTTCATCCATATAAACTATATATACTTCACTTCGATATCTCCGAATATTTCGTAAATACTTAAGCCTTTTTGCACGTATGGTGCGATGTTCGATTAAAATTTGTCTGTCACGCTTAGTGTTTTTATTTCAAATAATCCTAGCTTCAAAAGAACTCTTCTTAATGTTCAGACACTGTCTTGGAAGTCAGTAGAATTTTTAAGCTTCATAAGCATTTTCTTCAAAGCTGGTATTTGTTTTTTGTGCTTTAAAAATTATTCATAGTTCGCCTAACTACTTCTGAATTAAAACATCCAAATTAGATTTTGTGCATGTTCTTAATCTTTGTTTACTGGACATAGAGAAGGACGTTCTTGCACTAGCACCAATGGCTTTTCTTTCCTTAATAACTCACTTAAACTGCTTTCAGACACAACTGTTGCCTCAGATACCCTTCCCCAGATTTTTATAGCTGACCTAGACCATTGTTACTTTTTTATAAATCTATGGATATTGGTTATTACTTCTCGTGTTTTTAAATGTAGCACTTTATTTCCCAATGTGCTGCTAGGAGGCGTCATTTATAAATGCTCTCTTGGAACCAGCAGACACGCACATTTTGAAACAAGCTGTAGTATTGCCGAGTAGCTCTGTACTTGTTTCCTTGCTCGCAACTGATAACGAAACTAACCTCCCCTCCAAGTGCAACCGTTCTGAGGTGGACTCGTCCAGACACCACTGCGCATCACTCTCTATCTGTCAAGCTATAAAAGTACATCTGTACCATCGTGGGATAATAAAGCTCGCTGAATGATGGCACAAGACCATGGAATCTTATGGTCTATATTTTCAAAAGGAGTTAATTGCTTGTCAGAACATTTCAAATAATTGTTATTCTTATCTATAGAAAGTGCTATCAAAGTGGTTTAGATTGAGTCTTTTTATTTAAGCAAAAGGCAGCACGTTAATAGATTTACTGTCATGTAAAGTAACTCGTGCGGGACGAGGATTTGTGAGCACTCTCCAGTTCCCACATATACGAGGGCTGTTCAATGATCACATTTTTTTGACAACGTACATTTACTCATCCTCATAATTTTGATGGTCCTTCTCAAAATAGTCTATCCTGAATGCGATGCGTTTCTGCCAGTCTTCAAAGGCCTGCTAGAAACCATTTTTGAGAGATCCTTCAAATTCGCCTCCGCAGCCTCCACCACTGCTTCTGATGATGGATAATGCCTCCGGACTATAGGGAGGGTGAGGTATCAACTTCACGTTAATTTTTGCAAGATATTGAGTAACAACATTGGCAATATGCGGCCACGCATTATCGTGGTGCAGCATCCAGCCTGCTTCACGGAAATCTGGCACCCAATGAAATCTTCTTTATTTCAAAAAGTTATGTTAAGGTAATTCGTTTATCCTCTCTCTCAATGGCAGCAGCAGTGTTGTTGTTTTCTTCCGTAAGAGCAGTAACTGGAGCATCGGGTCCACCTTCCTTTGAAATTGATTGTCTCCCCTCTTTAAACATTTTAAACCACCTTCGAGCTGTGCTGTAGGGAAGAACAGACTCTCCATAGGCCTCCTGTAACATCGTATAGGCCTCAACTGAAGATTTGTTGATGAAAGCAGAATTTCAAAGCTGCATATTGTTCCTCGCGTGTTACCTCCATTGCAGCGGTAGGCGATACTGAACATGTCTGAACTTGCCTGGTTCTCACAGGCAGGAACCAGGAGTACCAACAATGAAACTACTACTGCGTGTTTGTTTCACATTAAGCTAACAGAATATAATAAGATTGAATTTTATTGCGAAAAATTATGACCGTAAAAGAATTATGATCATTCTTTATTGAACAGCCCTTGTACTTCTATTACAACAAATACTACCGTGCAAATAGATGAGTAACTTAGCAACGCAGAATTCGGAGCTATCAGGCTCCCTTGTCAAAGAAGATAAGAATCAACCAGCTAAGCAGGCGCCATAGTAACCCATGATACATCTCAGAAGAGGAAAATAATTCACGTGAGTAGGCGAATTTATTCCTTGGAGTTTCAGCGGCAGTTACTGTATATAGTAGCTGCTACAAGCAAGTAAGAATAAATTATAACTCTAAGCACAGAATATAAACATCTCTGCATGTTTAAAAATGCTAAACTAATTAATGATGAATAAAAGTTTGATTTACCTCTCTCAGCGTCGTAAGAGACAGAAATATTGAAATAAAGTTCATACACAGCAACAGAGGAAAAGGAACACGAGTTAACTGCTAAAATAACATATAAAATTGAAAAGATAGAGAATAACAATTATCAATGTTCAATTATGAGCGATTATTATAAAATGTAAGCTTTTTGCTAACATTAATTGTTCGCTTTTAAATTAACCAATTTAAAATTCTTACCTAAATAGCTATACCAATACTTACCTTTATTAGGTTTGATTTTGTCTGAAAGGTGCCACCAGCAAGCTCTTCAGGTCAGCAGCAGCTTAGGGAGAGCATGAAGGAGAGGAAATTTAAATTAGACGAATTTAAATATCAAGTTCTGGAACTAAAGCTACTTCTTATCCAATTGGCAAAGTTTTGAATGAGAAATCGTGGTGGATTTACTGGCAAATGTGTAGTGTTTAATGCCCGGTTTTACTACATACGGCACCGCAGGCGATGACACTGATGATACATGAGATGAAGATGGAGCACTGGTGGAATGAGATGGGGGAAACCGGAGATCCCGGAGAAAACCCACCCCAGCGCCGTGTTGTCGCCTGGTATCGAACCCCAGCCGCCTTGGTGAGAGCCAAGCAATCTAGCCACCGAGCCACGGCGCGGCCGATTTAATGGAAAGCAATTATTAAAAATAAACTAACCCCAAACATTTGTAGTGAATAAAGAGTTGAATAGATAGAAAAATGGGATGCAGTGCATATTTATTAATAATAAAAAAAGAAGCCGTATTTAAGCTATAATTATTTCATTTGCTTATATCTTTTACGCCCTCCGCAAACTATATGGACTACCAGATATAGTGTGATCCATATAAACCTGAACCATTTCAGTAGGCCGTAACTTTTGAACCAACAATAGACCACACGTGCAAATTTGAGAGAATATAATACACAATTGGGAGATTACATTACACTATTTACATCTAAGAGAAAATGTTGGAAGTATCCTCCACCAGCATCTATACATGTTTGTACTCGTCTCACCACATTCTTTGAAGTTTTACGGAGAGTATCGTCGCCAATGTTACTTATTTCGGTTCAAATGGATTCCTTGGCAACATCATTTGCCCGTGACCTATTCTTGTATACTTTATTTTTTAGTTACACATACAAGAAAAAAAATCTGGTGAGGTTAGGTCAGGGGATCTGGGGAGCCTCAGACCTTTCGAGATTATTCGATTATCAAAGAAACTGGTTAAAAGTTCCATGGTGTGAAGAGATTTATGGCACGTTGCTGCATCTTGCTGGAAATAACCTTCTCTCAATTCGATATCATCTCCGTAAAACTTCAGAGAATATGGTGAGACGAGTACAAACATGTATAGATGCTGGTGGAGGACACTTCCAACATTTTCTCTGAGATGTAAATAGTGTAATGTAATCTCTCAATTGTGTATTATATTCTCCAAAAGTTGCAATTGTGTCCGATTATTGGTTCAAAAGTTATGACCTATTGGAGTGGTTCAGGTTTATATGGATCACACTGTATTATTGGTTTAATAGTGGAGGTGTACCACATATATCACTGCGCAACTCATTATTTCTCTACCACTATTTGCAGATCAGGTGATATTCATACACTTTAGCTACGACATGTTATATAATTTTCACTCCAGGTATGCATTTATATCTCCCAGATTTATTTTTTTTCTATGATTATACAATATTAGATTTTTTTTGGTAATTTTACGTCCTCCAATGTTAAGTCATATCGGACGATGAATGGAATGGATGAAATGAGTCCGGGGTCCATGAAGCTTAGGGTTACCCGACATTCGTCTTTCAGGATAATGGAAAACCCTGGAAAAACCTTATCCAGATAACTCACCCTGACCAAGATTCGAACTCGGGTCCTCTTAACGTGACGCAGACATGCTACCACCACGCTACCAAGGCGGGCATCTTAAAGATACTTATACATATAGTCACCAGGAATTTAAGAGTATGGTGTTGGTCTTTGTCTAAATAATACTTTCTTATTCACTGTGAACTAATTGATACTATATGTATAACTGAGTGTAGCCCTGTCTTCAATTAAACTTCCACACTTTGTTTTATTTCTTATATACACTTGTCTTCTTTACAACTTCCCCACTAAACCAACAGGCAATGTTATACCAAGAGAGTTTACGTGTTTTGTTGTTTTTAGTATGCAACCTGCAGGTTATGGATTACCTAAAAACATTTTTTTTTTTTTTAGAATTCTATTAGGAATGAAGAATAAATATTATGCTTCTATTGAAATTTTGGAAAACAGTACTATTGATTGGCGTTAATTTAAACTTCTTTAGGATCACTAGTTGCTCAAAGAATCCAAATATTTGTTATAAACAATTATGTTCCATTGTCATATGCTTGGTGATACACATATTTCAGAATACTTCAAAAATAATTTTGCAAAGCTTGGGGATGGGTCTTAAAAAACACTGAGAAATTGTAGGCTTTCACTACCAGAGTTGGTATTTCTAGAAGAATCTTCAGAGTTGATTTGTCATTGCCGTTTGCCAATACCCACAGCAGTTTTGTACAATGGACAACTACTACAGTAAACCATCTCGAAATATTTTTCTAGAATTAAAAAAGAATTGGTTTTCGTGTTTATTGATTTCTTAATATATTTGTAAATTCAATGTCTCTCCAGGTCTGACTTTATTTATGCATGTACTCATTCATAGGGGACTGTAATTTCACTTGATATGTTACATGGATGCTTCTTTATATATATGTCACTTAAAATAACATTATGAAATTTAAGAAATCGTAAACGCAAGCATTTGGAACAAAGGTTCACAGGCACCCTATTGAGACCAGTACTGTAGACCCACGTCAAGAAGGCAAGCTAGAGGAATGTGTAGCGTAATAATCAGTTTTGCTATGCCAACAGTGTGTATGATCGCCTTTGCAGTACGGTAAGGATGAAAGTTTCGTTTAAAATACCCAAGTGTTGTCACATAACTCACCAATACGTAATACCTATCACTGCAACAAACATTAGATCTGCTTACATGGTTGACTCACATGCACTCTCATACACTTATTTCGCAGTAAATACGAGGCATGTTTTTTAAGTCAGTACCGTTTTGCGATTCCGCCGCCGCAACGCTACGGTCGGCGTTCCGCGCATGCGCGCTGGTTACCTACTTCTCTTGTCTACGCACTGACGCCATTACAGTCTGCTTCTTCATTGTATACGTTGGTTACTGAGTGTTTAAGATGCCTCCGACAATCGTGAGTCCCACCGATTGTGAAGTACGGGCTGCTATACGATTTCTTAGTGCTAAAGGCGTAAAACCGATCGATATTCATCGTGAGATCTGTAAAGTTTACGGACAAAACATTATGAGTGATGGAATGGTAAGGAAATGGGTGAGAACATTTAAAGATGGCCGCACAAATGTGCATGATGAAGAAGGGAGTGGGCGTCCTTCGGTCGTTACTGAAGATTTGGTGCAGAAAGTGGACGAAAAGGTGAGAGAAAACAGACGCTTTACAATTTCATCATTGTGCGACTAAATGAAATGAAATGTGTAGTGTTTAGCGCCCGATTTTACTACATACGGCACCGCAGGCGATGACATTGGTGATACATGAGATGAAGATGGAGCACCGGTGGAATGAGATGGCGGGGGAAACCGGAGATCACGGAGAAAACCCGCCCCAGCGCCGTGTTGTACAGCACAAATCTCACTTTGCGATTGCCTGGGATCGAACCCGAGCCGCCTTGGTGAGAGCCAAGCGGTCTAACCACTGAGCCATGGCGTGGCCAATATTGTGGGACTATTTTCCTCAATATTCTCGTAGTGTTTTGTATCGCATTGTGACCGAGAACTTGAAGTACCGGAAATTCTGTTCACGTTGGGTTCCGAAAAAGTTGTCGGATTTGCACAAACTCCAACGTTTAGGCAGTGCATTGACTTTTCTTGAGCGGTACCACAATGAAGGTGAAGATTTTTTAGACCAAATTGTTACTGCTGACGAAACATGGGTGGCCTACTTCACACCAGAATCGAAACAACAATCCATGGAATGGCGACATTCATCATCACCCATAAAAGCGAAGTTTAAGCAAACAATTTCTGCCCGGAAAATCATGTGCACAGTTTTTTGGGACAGAAAAGGAGTATTGCTAGTGGAGTTTCTGCCTCCTAATGAGACAATCAATGCAGCGTCTTATTGTGAGACATTGAACAAATTGCACCGTGCAATCCAGAACAAAAGACGTGGCAAGTTGAGTAAGGGTATCGTTTTGCTGCATAACAATGCCCGTCCACATGTGGCTAAGCGGAGCAAAGATCTCATCAAATCTTTTCAGTGGGAAACTCTAGATCATCCTCCATACAGCCCTGATCTGGCGCCCAGCGACTATCATTTGTTCCTGCACTTGA
Organism: Mantis religiosa; assembly: GCA_030765055.1. Classification (NCBI taxonomy): domain Eukaryota; kingdom Metazoa; phylum Arthropoda; class Insecta; order Mantodea; family Mantidae; genus Mantis; species Mantis religiosa. The sequence goes on along the minus strand of CM060953.1, from coordinate 31,938,048 downwards.
AGAAACATCTGGACGGTCAGCGTCTTCAAGACGATAACAATGTCAAAACAGCTGTGATACAGTGGTTAACACGTCAGGCGGCAGAATTTTATGAGGAGGGTATTCAAAAACTGGTGCCACGTTATGACAAGTGCCTCAATGTTCACGGAAATTATGTAGAAAAGTATATTATGGTACAGGCTTTCATGTAAAAATAAAATTATTGCGATATCTATGCACGTGTTTTTTTAATTCCAAAATGGTACGGACTTGAAAAACATGCCTCGTAGATCCGCTACCGGAGCAGATAAACAGTTCAAGCTCCTTTGCCCTTCGGCCTTCTCTAGCCTTCTTGTCGTGGACATACAGTAGTAGTACATTTAGTGCACAGCATCGCTGGTGTAAGATAAACTTTCATATTGCTCGTTTTGTTTCTACATCCTAAGTTCTCATTGGAGATCAAATAAAATAAAATAAGAAAGAAACCTCAACATTCCTCCATTCAGAACTTTTTTCATTACTTTTGACATTCTTTCCCCTTTCTCGTGTTCATTATCGTATTATTTTTGTGCGTCTTGTGGAACTTTTGACCTTCTAATTACAAAATGAGAGAAGATACAGTCTGGCACTTCTTTGAGCTTCAACCATAATGCAGTTTACAATATTCTAAATTTTCTGACGAGGGATTCCCAATTGTGCTAGACAACAATACCAAAAATGTTTAAGATTGCTTTTATAAAATAAAAAGTAGCTACAATAAAATCTGTGTACCAAATACATATTCAAGTGCAAAACTAAAAAGAGGGTCAAGCCATATAATTAAAAAATTTCGAATGATAAATGAATCAAGTGTTTTGCATTTTGTGAAGCTGTACTCAAAATGATAACGAACTTCGTTGTTTCAGAGAAGAGCATTAACCATTTGGCACATATTAATAGATCTGCATGCCCCTGAAAGTGATTAAGATTTTCTGTTTGCATTAGTAGATAACTTTCTTTAAATAGAAATTAATTGTTCTTTCACACTAGCCGTGTGTAGGACGCACTATGGAAGGGTAGAGTCAGACTAAAATTTCAATGCCATAGCCGGTATTTGAACCACGGATCTTCTGGTTTCCGTCCAGCCAATCTTAACCATTGAGCTACTATGGCTAACGTGCCAACATGGCATTAAATTCTCCAACTGACTCTTGTTAATTCCCGGTAAATCACTAGGAGTTCTCATAAACACATGAGACAACTACCTTAATGGCGACTTACTATGCTGTAAGTACTTTAAGGTCCGGGCTTTATAGTTCGGACCACTGTTAGGTACAACTAATGGAAATTAATTGTTCTTTGACATTAGCCGTGTGTAGGACGCACTATGAAAGGGTAGAGCCAGACTGAAAAGCTCAATGCAATAGCCGAGATTTGAACCACGGATCTTCTGGTCTTCGTCCAGCCACTCTTAACCATTGAGCTCTTATGGCTGACGTGCAAATATGGCATTAATTCTCCAACTGATATGACTTAATGCCATGTTGGCACGTCGGCCATAGTAGCTCAATGGTTTAGAGTGGCTGGACGGAGACCAGAAGATCCGTGGTGCAAATCCCGGCTATGGCATTGTTTTTTTCAGTCTGGCTCTACCCTTTCCTTAAATAATAGCATAGGAAAGAAGACAAATTGTGTAAGCTCGGGAGATATGTCGTCCACAACACAAATCCTTTCATTCCTGTCCATTTTAGTGGATCTATAGAACGAAAATGTCTTTGGACGACCACAATCCGCAGTGGTCCAACGTTTAGTGATATCGGACGATGAATGAAATGGGTGAAATGATGCTCCAATGAGTCCAGGGTCCACCGAGACTAGAGTTACCCGACATTCGCCTTTCAGGATAAGGGAAAACCCCGGAAAAACTTATCCAGGTAGCTCACCCTGACCGATATTCGAACTCGGGACCTCTTGAGCATGAGGCAGACCCGCTACCATCTACGCTACCGAGGCGGGCAAGAGAGTGGTGAGATTCCATTATACTGAAACCATACGTTTAATCCGCCAAGTAACAATAGGATCAGCCAAAACGTCACAGTACTGGTCTAGAGATGTAACTGCCTTAATCAATAAGGTATCTATACTCTAGTTGTGTATGGAATTATGACGACTCTCTGTTCCACTGTTGTGAAAACAGATTTATCTGAAAACAGAACTGCTTCTTGATTCCTCCTACGTAATGACTACAGATAGCAACCTTCTTAAGTTTCAAATTGGTAACAAACGGAACCTTTGCTGTAGCTGCATTGGTTAATCACACCACACTAAGAATGTACAGGATGTTTCGAAATAACACCGAACGAATATATGGAAGTAGTTGCTCAGTTTCTATGTGACATATATATAGTTCTTACCACCAATAGAGCAGCATAAAAATGCGCTGGAGAATGAGTGTGGATTAGGCAGTGCCACGTGCCTCACACTATCGAAGTTCGCAGGTAGGTGACGCACTGTAGCTATTTGTAAACATACCGACATACTCCATGGCAGCTAGCTACTACTAAGAATTTCTTTGGCTTATGAAACCGCGATAAAGGAGATATTCCTTTGTTATTTGTTTATGGGTGTTTAACGTATTCCAACATTCCGTTAAAACAGTCGATGATGGCAAATAAGCTGGTGGACATATGCACTTAAACCTTTTAGAGGGAAGTTAATGTTAGTGAGGTTGAGGATGGAAACATTAAATGATAAAAAGAACAGAGAACAATATCAAAGAATTGTAGATAAAGTTAAACAAAACTAAATGCCTTATGCAATGAGATAAGCATTTTATTTTACTCTGTTTAATAATACTAAATAAAGCATTTGTAACTGAAAAGCAAGCTGTTGATTTTATAGCAAATGGTTGAAAGTACCATACAATTAAGATCATAGCAAAATGAGCAACCGTGGAACTGTCCGAGTCATTAGTCGACTGTTTCACAAATAACTGCTCTTTGTCTTATTACCTGAAAGCGAGGCTAGGGTCACTGATAAAGAGCAAGGAGCAATGCTTTTGTTTTCGTCGCCAGTGTGTCCCAATAACAACTTTTGAAGTTCGCACACCAGTGGTTCCTGCGCTGCCTAATCACAAAATAATGGAATGTTTAATGCAGCATAAAATTATGCCTGAGAGAGTTTCGAGGCTGCGACTCCTAAATTCGGACTAGTTAAGTTATAAACTACGAAACTGCTATATTCGTTTGGTGTCCTTTCGAAACAACCTATATAAATTTATACAGGATGAGTAAAAATAGTAAATAAATAAAAAAATAAAAAAACACCTACAAACCTTCAAGACTTCGAATACTTTCTACAAGACTAATTAACTCACGCTACCTAGACTAGTGACATACAAGGAGTATCAGGTAGTAAACTTTACACCCCAAACTATGCTTTTCGAAGCATTTCGTTTCCTCAAAAAGGTCCTAAGATTTTTATTAAAATACCAAATGATATATCCTGGACTAATGGATAGCTCAGGTGGTTTCGTCTTTGGGCTGCATTTGCGAGGTCCGGGTTCAGTTCCCTGGTGACCTACCTGACCCATAGGTTTATCCCGGGGTTTTCCCGGGTCACTAGGCGAATGCTGGGTAGGTTAATTACATACCCCGAATTTTCTGTCCCTCCATTTCATCTCTATTAACATTTCTCATCATCTCTCATCTGGTGGTCTGTTTCAGGGTAGAAGTTTCGGCGGGAGTTTCGGCGGTGCGTGGCAGGATTATATGTTCTGAGTGAACCACTTCCTCTTCCGGTAGGATGGTTGCCGGTCTGCCCCCGGATGCTGGGACCGTTTACGAACCACTGTAGGTGGGCGTCCGTTGTCCTGGTATACCGTGGGAGGTTTCCATCTAAATAAAGGGTATGGATCTTGCCCGCTGCACTGTCACGTGTCCCCTTTCCTTATCCTTCCACCCGGTTTTTTTGTAACTTACGTCCTCCAATGTTAAGTCATATCGGACGGTGAATGAAATGGGTGAAATGATGCTCAAATGAGTCCAGGGTCCAAGGAGCTTAGAGTTACCCGACATTCATCTTCAGGATAAGCGAAAACCCCGGAAGACCTTATCCAGGTAACTTACCCTAACCGAAGTTCCAACTCGGGACCTCTTGAACGAAAGGCAGATACGCTACCATCTACGCTACCGAGGCGGGTCCACCCGGGGATGCCCAACTTGGAGGCAGGGGTATACTAGATCAACACTGGTCGCAGTGCCTAATCCCCTCTGTAGTAATCATAATCCCACGTCGTTCTGGATGACTCTGGCATAACCGTAAAGATAAGCGATTCTGAGTGGATATGAAATGTATATTCCATTAAAGTATACAATTAAATATTAAACTTTAAAACGCGTTAGCCAATTTTTTTATTGTTTCACCGTTGGAAATAACAAACTTTATCTTGAAAATGGCGTTAAGAAATTTTTAATAGAATTTCATAACTTATTAAAATATTTAAAATTATTTAAAAAGACTTTTACTTGAATTAGGGACACATTTTAGTTATAAAGGAATATGTTTTGACTTTTAGTTTAGAATTCCAGGAAAAATAATTTACAGAATACGTATATTTCAGAGAATATGCATGTAGTTATTAAAACTGCAATACGCACTACTCACATCTAACTTGAGCTCTGAAATCTAGTCTGAGTGAAGAAGGCTAGTTCTTATCCAGAGTAACATTTCAATATCATTTCCATACTTAAGTGTTAGACTTAACTACTTTTAAGATTTCCCCATTATTGGTTAAAATATTCCAGTAATTATGTTTGTCTCAAAGGGGAAAACATTTGTTGGCTTGATTTCTCTGTTTATGTACAAAGAACGGAATTCCAAAACTATCTCATAGCTATCAGCTCTTAAAATATTTCACTGTGGATTAAGCCTAATATATTTCCCTATTTCCATTATATCTACAGGTAAATAACAATTTATACCTAGTCTTATTGTGGAAAAGGTGCACACCACAGGCTTTTCTTTCCGTAAAGTGATAAAATATTCATAATATGGTATAAAAGGTTCAACAACATTTTTAAATATGCAAGTGAAATTATAAGAAACACTAAATATCACTAAATATCACATAAAAGATGAGGTCGAATTGCTAGTGCGACATAAAAATGTTATTTTTTGCTTTGCGCCATTTATCTCCCTTAGATGAATTCTTTGTTCCACGCCACTTGGTTATGATTTTGTTTAGTTATATGACATTTAGCTTAGAGCCCTCTTCCCCGCAGTTGCTTCTGATTCTTGTTAAAATTCTCCCTTTATCTCTTCTTTCTTGGCTAGGGTTAACAACAATTTTATATTATACTTTACAGTTTCCCCTTCACCTTTCTTTGTTGGCGTGCTTTCGTCTTTGGCTGTTTCACGTCTTCTTTTATACATTTTTTTTATTTCTCTCTGCCATTAGCTCATACCTTATTTCCTTGGGTTATTATTCTTGTCGTGCTCACAAACTTGCATTCTTTAAGTTTCTTCCTTAGACAGGTTTGTTATTTTTTGGATGATGACATCCGTTAGAAACTCCTGGTGTATTTAGTACAGTGAATCGCAAATCAGTGTTCGTATTATACGTACAGCCTGGATGAGGTGTTACTTGAATCTGGATCAATTAACAGGAAATCTTTGTGATTGAGATTACTTACAGTTAAGATAATCTACTTGTACTTACTGTCGCTTTATAGACAAAAGTACTTCAAGCAGTAATTGCACATAATGACGAGAATTTAAACTGACGGTAAAGTGTGAGTCATATCCGTGAAGTCGCCTTCGATCACTTATGTTAACTTGGGTTTGAATGCCTAAGTATGCTTTCATAACAGGATTTCCACTCCATCTTTCACTTTATACTATTTTCTTATCATTTTAGGTACGCGTTCAGGGAGGTGCCGGGTAGATGGCACGGATTCTTGCGCATGCAAATGCTGTTATCTGAGGATTCTGTACGAAACCTATATCCAGGTAGGACTTCCCTGGAAGGAAGGATGAGGTAAAAGGCGACAGAGGGCGGCTGACTCAAGGTGTCTCACTCTGAAGAGTTGGGGCCCCTACATTTGGCCAGTTGGAAACTCTCCTATACGCCAGCTCTTTAAAACACAAAATATTATTCTTTTTTGCTCTACTTATATGATTAGGCTGCACCCCTTTGCGCTTCAAATAATCCATGACCATCGTTCAGCTACTTTTTGGGAATGTATGTGGTGTAATTTTTTCCTCCAAACTATTTACTTCAACTCTTCCTATATTTTTTTCGATTTAAACTTTATCTAAAAATCTTTCATTGTTTTCAAGTAGACCATCTGTAGCTGTTTTTCTTTTTCAGTTTTCGTCGACGTCCAGGTACAAAGAAAAACAAGCAAAGCTATTAGCTCGTAAAACTTCATTTTAATTTTATATGTTTTTTATGCTTCCATTTATAGTATTCCACATCTGCTGAAACAGGTTAATTTGCTTTTAAAATCATTTCTATATTTATAATATCATATATTATTATGTACCCGTGCCTTCCACTTACTTAATATAATATGTACAGTTTTATTCTAACAACATACTTACCTTTTGCGACTATTTTTAATTTATCTATGGAAATTTAAATATTATAATTTTCACATAACTTCTGTAGCGTGCACAGCTTTTTACAGCTTGTCTTCAGCTTTACTTATAAATAGGACCTCTCAAATAAAATCTGGTAAAATACAAGTGCCTCTATTAATTTTAAATATTTATTCATTCTTCAGTCAGATACTCTGTATACATTGAAAACAAGTAGGACAAAGCTACAACCTTACATTAAACAGGAAATTCATGTACACTGATTGATGTACGCTGATTGTTGTATTCCTATATATAGCACTTTAATTAGATGATAATGCTTCTTAATTTAAGAAACATCAATCTCACATAACCTCTTACACCCTTAACATTAAAGGTAAGAAAAAACAGTTGACAAGTACTCGCCATCAAATTTCTCCGAGTAATATTTGAATCAATGCGTGATGGAGAAAACATTTGCCCAGATTCTCAGCACAAGATTGAAAAAGAAATATACTTTTATCCTTGTTGAAACACACTTCCCTCAAGGGAATTACTTCTATTATTTCTTAGATGAAACAGTTTAAAATTGGTACTTCTAGCTGTATCAAATATTGTAATGGCCCAGGAAATTCTGGGTGCTTCACTGGCTGCCTAACTCATTGGGGAACAGCAGCCCAGGTTCTGGAGAGCGCTCGGGAAGGAGGTTCGTGTTCCGGTTCAAATAAAATTCCGTAAAAATTCCTATGGCATTCCTAGACTTCAAGAAGGCATTTGACGCTATTAATAGGGAAAAGCTATGGAAAATTATGGAAAATAGTGAATATCCACAAAAATTAATTAAAGTAATCAAAAACATTGTGACTTTGTGGGTTCGTGAAATGAAAAGTCCAATTGCACCACTTAAAAATGTTCTTTATTTCCACTGACTTACAGTTAAACACTTGACAATTACACAGAATTACGTAATGCACACAATTACGATTCACCAGTTCGTCCGTTACGATTTCACTACACTCGTAATTACGTACAATCCTCCGGTGCACTCACACAGTCTTCTCGTCGTACACTAGCACTGCATTCTTACGCCAAGAACTGACAGACTTCTCTTGCCCGTCGTGTTGCTTATATAGGGTCAGCGGGCCGATCTGGAAGGTCCTAGATTAGATGAAATATCCCGTAATTTCGAGAACACAGGTGGAACAGAAAGAGACGGCGCAGTGATGTTTTTTCCCAGCCACCCCTTGTTACCGCCACAAGACAAATGAGGGGGGCGTGGCGAGCGCCGAAGGTCCCCTGCTTGCCCGCTCTATAGGGTGTTCCGACGTTCGGGTGACAATATGTATAGCAACTGCAAAATAATAATAAACACAGGAGTTCGTAAAACCGAACAAATTTTAATTAACAGAGGCGTAAGACAACGGTGCAGTGTATCACCTACTCATTTTAATATATATGAAAATAACATCATCCCAAATTGGAAAAGTATTATTAAATCAGGAATAAAAATAAATAAGAACAAAGTTTTAAATATTTTACTATATGCAGATGACGTGGTTTTAATACAAAAAACGGAGGATAAATTACAATATGCACTACACCGCTTGAGCCAAGTATGCCAACAGTATGATCTTAAAATATTGACGGAAAAATCTAAGATAATGGCCTTTTGGGGAAAACAACATATAAGATCAAAAATAATTTTAGACAACAAACCACTAGAACAACTAAAAGAATTCAGTTATTTAGGATGTAATCTTAATTATATGATGAAAACAGACAGAGATGTGAGCAAAAAGCTTGCAACATTCCAAATGATTTGTGGAACAGTGCATAGAACGTTGAGAAATAAAACAAGAAGAGATACAAGATTAAAGTTGTACAAAACAATGGCAGTCCCTGCACTACTTTATGGAAGTGAGGCATGGGTACTCACGAAGAAAATGAAAAGCCAAATTCAAAGTGTAGAGATGAACTTTTTAAGGAAAACAAAGGGATGCACAAGGTTGGATAGAATAAGGAATGAATACATAAGAAAGGAACTCAACGTAGACTCGATAAGTAGCAAAATTGAAAAATATCAAAAGGAATGGATGCAGCATATACAAAGAATGTCCGAAACAAGACTGCCTAAGATTGCATTCCAATATCAGCCACAAGGAAAGAGAGATGTTGGTAGACCTAAAAAGAGATGGAAGGAGCAATTATTGTGAGACGGAACGGGCACTCTGCCCATGCCGTGATCTGAAAAAGAAGAAGATAAAGTCCTCCCCTGCCTTGAACTATTTATTTTATCCTAAGGCTGTCCCTAATATGTAAGGACCTCACCTTAGCTAGCTGAAGGTTAGTTTATTTCTTATTCACAAACTATGAAAAAGATTCCCCGTGTCTGTGAACGGCGTAAGGAGGTTTTGTATCGAGTGTCAAGTGCATCTTAAAATTAATTCGGCTAGCTTAAATATCCTAGACTGTAGGATGTCTGTTAATTCGCATACACCATTTACCCTGACTTCAACTTTACTGAGTATTACGTGGGGCTTGTTTCCTTTTATTATTCCCATGTCACACCTGAAAGAATTATGTTTGCAGATTCATTTTAGAATTTAAAACACATATATTTGAGATAGCTTTATTCTCACCCCTCCCTCAGAATAATCATAGTTTTGGCTTTCATAAGAAAAGGAAACATTATGATGTCAGATGGCCGTGGAAACTTTACTTATTCTAAACGGCGAGTTTAGAATGGTCGGTTCATACGTACATATTGTTGTAACTGCGTGATTGTCAAAGTGTCCTCTATGATTTTTTGTGATTTTCGTATAGATACTTTGTATAAGTAATACAAGCTGTGGTATGAGCTGCTTAAATCTCCGAAAGTCATATCGCCAATTTCCATCCCCATTATTTATTATTTTCAAATCTCTGCTTCATGCCACCTGCTCCCCTTTCCATTTATTGTGTTTCTCTTCTACCTTATTCTGTATATTCTATTCCTCCATTTAGATGTATGTTGCCGTACACTGCCTACATAAAAATAAACCAAAATTAGATTAGATATCTAAGGTCATCTAATAGTCACTATCACGTTTAATTCTTTGTTTTTTTTTTTTAAATTAAAACAGTAATACTAACAACAATCCTATATGAAATAAAAGCTGATTATTAATTTTCGTACACAGGATGGTTTACTGCTCATTACTAGGGATAGGTCGATAGCAGTTTTTCTCGATAGTCGATATTTTCCATATCGATACTCGAAATTTTTCATATCGATACTCGATAACCTCATATCTACCTCTAGTTTCAATATAAAATAGAATGTTGGAAGAACAGTGGAATGCCAATAAAATTAATTAGGCCCACATAGTTAATGAGACATTGATAGCATCAATGTATTTATTTTTAAATTCTATATTAGATATTTAAAAGCAAAATTCATTTTTAAACAGTCCACTTTTAAAAATTTTTGTTAAAGTATACTAGCTCCTCACTCTTTGGAAGTCAAGTCTACTTCTTTTTCTCACATAGTTCTGCTATACTAACTAGTCTTTCTGAGAAAACTGTTGCAGGTGGAATATACAAATCTTTAGCGGCTAATTTTGTTTTAGTTCTCGAAATTTTGAATTTGTTTTCTAGTAACCCAGCGCACTAGATAGAGCAGATGACCAATTGTCGTTGAGGTATGCAGTGATTCTTCTTGGGAACTGTTAATTGGTACTGAATCTGACACACGATTATTTTCTTGTATGTTACTGCACATGTACCACGTTCCTGGCAATTTCTCGGGCTTTGCAGTGTTCTACTTGTGGAAGTAATATTTTGTGATTTTAAAATAAAAGTTGCAGAATCATTACCGAAATATCGATAATGTATCGAGCGAATTTTCTGAAGTATCGTTCCATATCGATACCATTCAAGCTTCGTGATAATCGAGGTATCGCAAATATCGAGAGGACACATTTATGCTTTTTGCAATGCAAAGATTTAAAACATTTCTTATGAACTGTTTAAAATAAGAAAGTACTTTCCATAAAATTAGTAACAACATTTCCTTCAAAATCTAAGATCGCGCGGCTTGTTTACACAAAAGAAACTGACAGGCGAGCAGTGTGAAAACCAAGTGCCGGCAAGACAAAGATAACATGCAGCTAAAGGTCTACCGAAACAAACAAACTGAGATAAGTGGAAATTTCTAGTTACTTCTTGACAGATAGGGTTTCAGTGTTTGGAAGGTTCCGGTGATATCTCGATTGACAGAGCAAAGTTGTTTTTCTTTATTGTTCCGGAAATATCTCGAACTTAGGAATGAGGTATTTAAGGAAGTGCCGACTCGATAAGAGTGGCAAGTTGTAAAACAGTCGCGGGAGAGGTAAGCGGAGAACAGCAGAGAGTTGTGAGTAAATAGTAAAGACCTGTAAACAAATGCTGTCTAAGGAGAGCTGATTGTTATTGTCATCGACCTTGAAAGATTGTGTTGTGATATGTGGTGTAATCCTGCTGCTACGGAGTGTATTTCTACGCAAATAAAGGACATTTAGAATTTCGGCAAATTGGAATTTTAATTCTACGAACCCACAAAGATACAGTATGTTTAAGAATGGTACCTACTTTGAATTAATAAAGCCACAGTTGAGTCCAGAGGGTCTACTCCCATCAGTCCTGGACCCGCAGGACCAAGACTCGCGCCTGTTAAAACCAGGGAGTATCCGAGTTATCCCAAAAGGCGCCCGGCGTCCTCCGTGGGGCTTTCCATAGGGCAAGACCTGGGTTACAAACAAGCCCCCCCATCTGGTCCAAGGACACAAGACGGGATGGAAGTGGATACGCCACCTACGCATGCCAACACCAAAGATGAAGGCTACCGATATGACCCCGGTGAGGCCGCCTGGCGATCTAGCACACCTTCTACTAGCTCTGCTGGCTAGTACCCGAGAATATAATGGCTTCCCTCAACCCTGTCCGGAGACGTACCCGATTCCCACGGGTATCGAGAACCACTGCCCCCTCGAGACCAACCCAATCCAAACAACTCCCAGAGGGAGGGGCTGGAATGTTCGGCCCGAGGTTCCTCTAGTAACGTCAGAGGTACAAATGTATTATTTTATCTTGACAGGAATCCTGCGCGGTAGGGATGAGTAGCAACAATACGTCACACGCGTAACATTACGAGAGGGGAGTGCGGTACACACGCTGTCTCAAAACATATCTCACTCTTGAAGCCAATGTGTCCTCAGTGATATGTTTGCTTTCAAAATTAGTAATTCTGTACGGGACTTCATGCCACATTTCACCACCAACTTCAGTCCATTCACAGTACGCATACGTCCTGGAAGAAGAAGGGAGGAGACATCCTCAAAGAATGGAGCAATGAAGAATCCTTCACTTACTGGACAAAGTTCAACTAGTTCTACAACATCCAACTCTAGTTCCAGCCCTGATTCAAGTGAAGATTCAGATGAAGAGGATAATGCCCACAACACTGACTCTCAGCTCACCCCTTCTAGGGACAGTTCATCAGGAAATTTAACATTTGAAAGCTTGTTTCCATCAATGAGACAAGTGTATGGTGTAGAAATAGAGCCACCGAAGAAAAGTGATGTTCTGATGTATAAAAGGTATGTTCTTATTGGAAGGAATGCCACAAGATCAGATTATTCGCAGAATATTTCGAAGGCAGTAAAACTTATACAACAGAGTGCATTTTCGTTAGACACATCATTCCAAGCAGTCCCACCGAAAGTTAACAGACAGTCTCATGAAATTTACAAACAGTATGTGAAGCGTGGAACAATGGGAGCATCAGATCCAAGTCCAACAAGTCTTATGATGTATCAAAAATATGTTAGCAATAGGATATTGCAGAGAGATGTGTGGGAAGATTCTTTCTGAGATATTTCTTTTAAGAAAATTAATCTGTGATATGTACTATGTGAGATAATTTTTGTACATAATGTAACTATGTAGTTTATATAATTTATACTAATGTTGTAAATATTGTACTTAAAACATTGTATATATTATTATACGGCATAGATAAACAAATACATACATCTGTACTATTAATAAAATTGTAATCAAGTTTACAAAAAAAAAAAAAATTATTGCAGCTCCTATAAATTAAGGTTAATTCTTACTATGGTAGTATTCTCCACGCTTTTGTTGGATCTTAAATAGTACATAGGCATTTGGAACAAAACCCTGTTCTCCCCCAGCAGGCATGATAACCAAATGTTGGCCTTTCAACATCGCTGCACAGTCCCTGTAATGAATTTCACTCCAGGCATATGGTCTAGGAAGTGCTGAATTGATTTAAGTTTCATCCATATAAACTATATAAACTTCACTGGGGTATCTCTGAATATTTCCTAAATACTTAAGCCTTTTTGCGCCTATGGTACGATATTCGATTAAAAATTGTCTGTCACGCTTGGTTTTTTCCCATATAAATCCTAGCTTCAAAAGAACTCTTCTTAATGTTCAAAAACTCCTTGGAAGTCAGTAGAATTTTGAAGCCTAATAAGCACTTTTATCAGAGTTGGTCGTTGTTTTACTGTGTTTTAAAAATTATTCGCAGTTCGACTAACTACTTCTGAATTAATACATCCAAATTAGATTTTGTGCATGTTCTTTGTTTACTGGGCATGGAGAAGGACGTTGTTGCACTAACACCAATGGCTTTTCTTTCCTTAATAACTCTCCTAAACTGCTTTCAGACAATTGTTACCTCAGATACCCTTTGCCAGATATTTGTAGCAGACCCAGACCACAGTTCCTCTTTTATAAATCTATAGACATTGGTTATTACCTCTCGTATTTTTAAATGTAGCACTTTATTTCCTAATGTGCTGCTAGGAGACGTCATTTCTAAATTCTCTCTTGGTACCAGGAGACACGCACATTTTGAAACAAGCTGTAATGTTACCGAGTTGTTCTGCATGTGTTTCCTTGCTCGCAACTGACCTGCCCTCCCCTCAAGTTGTAACCGTTCTAAAGTGGACTCGCCCAGATACCACTGCACATCGCTCTCCATCTGTCAAGATATAAAAATACATCTGTACTATGAGTGCTAAGGGTCCGCAGCGCCCGCACCACGGCAGCTGAAGGGGACAGATCCCCTCCCCTACGGAAAAATTCATTGAAAAATTAAATGCCATAGTCGGAATTTGAATCATGGATGTCCCGCTCTCCGTGCGGTTTCTCTAACCCACTGAGCTACTATGGCCAACATACCGACATGACATTAAATTCTCCAATTGACTCGTATGTTTCCCGGTAAACCACTATGGGTTCTCAAATGCTATGAGACACGCACCTTTTGTGGCGACTTACTATGCTGTAAGTACTTAAGTCCCAGGCTTCATAGTTAAACCACCATGTTATTCAGCCATAGTCGGGATTTGAACCATGGATCTCCCGCTCTCTGTGCGGTTCCTCTAACCCACTGACCTACTATAGCCAACATACTGATATGACATTAAATTCTCCAACTGACTCGTATGTTTGCCGGTAAACCACTAGGGGTTCTCAAATGCTATGAGACACGCACCTTTTGTGGCGACTTACTATGCTGTAAGTACTTAAGTCCCAGGCTTCATAGTTAAACCACTATGTTATTCAGATAAATTGATGGAAATAATCATTTCTTCCACACTAGCCGTGTGTAGGTTAAGGTTTGAATGAGTAGAGCCAGACTGAAAAAGCCAACGCCTAAACGGGATTTGAACCACGTACCTGCC
>CM060953.1:31903775-31918775 GCA_030765055.1 Mantis religiosa | reverse complement strand
TGGTTTACTTCATCGGTGTCTAGTAACTGAGTGATACGTGGTTTACTCCATCGGTGCCTAGTAACTGAGTGATATGTGGTTTACTCCATCGGTGCCTAGTAACTGAGTGATATGTGGTTTACTCCATCGGTGTCTAGTAACTGAGTTTTAAGTGGGTCTCTCCCCCGGCGTCCAGTAACTGAGTGATACGTGGTTTACTCCATCGGTGCCTAGTAACTGAGTGATACGTGGTTTACTCCATCGGTGTCTAGTAACTGAGTGATACGTGGTTTACTCCATCGGTGTCTAGTAACTGAGTTTTAAGTGGGTCTCTCCCCCGGCGTCCAATAACTGCGTGATACGTGGTTTACTCCATCGGTGCCTAGTAATTGAGTGATACGTGGTTTACTCCATCGGTGTCTAGTAACTGAGTGTTACGTGGGTGTCTCCCCCGGTGTCCAGTAACTGAGTGATACGTGGTTTACTCCATCGGTGTCTAGTAACTGAGTGATACGTGGTTTACTCCATCGGTGTCTAGTAATTGAGTGATACGTGGTTTACTTCATCGGTGTCTAGTAACTGAGTGATACGTGGTTTACTCCATCGGTGTCTAGTAACTGAGTGTTACGTGGGTGTCTCCCCCGGTGTCCAGTAACTGAGTGATACGTGGTTTACTCCATCGGTGTCTAGTAACTGAGTGATACGTGGTTCACTCCATCGGTGTCCAGTAACTGAGTGATACGAGGTTTACTCCATCGGTGTCTAGTAACTGAGTGATACGTGGTTTACTCCATCGGTGTCTAGTAACTGAGTGATACGTGGTTTACTCCATCGGTGTCTAGTAACTGAGTGATACGTGGTTTACTCCATCGGTGTCTAGTAACTGAGTGATACGTGGTTTAGTCCATCGGTGTCTAGTAACTGAGTGATACGTGGTTCACTCCATCGGTGTCCAGTAACTGAGTGATACGAGGTTTACTCCATCGGTGTCTAGTAACTGAGTGATACGTGGTTTACTCCATCGGTGTCTAGTAACTGAGTGATACGTGGTTTACTCCATCGGTGTCTAGTAACTGAGTGATACGTGGTTTACTCCATCGGTGTCTAGTAACTGAGTGATACGTGGTTTACTCCATCGCTGTCTAGTAACTGAGTGATCTGACCAGGAACTTCTAAGTTCTGCCATAGCTAAAGCTACCCCCAATATCGCAAGGTTTTCAATTTTGGGGATGTCACGTGGATGCATTACTAGTGAGTGATTGGATAGTTCATAATTTTGCTTCCCTCTCTTTTTGTAATATTAGGTGTGCGCATGACGGAGAAATGCTACAAACTTTTCCAGGCTTGCAGTCTAATCTATGCGCAAGCACATTCCGAAGGGAGCACTCAGGAATGCATATAATCCCTCAGAAATCAGTACAAGACATGTACTTTTAAAGATTCAATTAAACCTAGACGCGACAGAGCGGCACCTATGCTAGTTTTAGGGCACATTTGCCTCAGTTCGCTTTTGTTACCAGACAAAGGAGGGGGCATACCTTAGCCAGATGTGTTTCCCACCTTCAAAATCTAGCTATACTCTGTCGATATGTTCTTTAAGATAAACGTTTATATCATTGCAATATAAAACTACTCCCAATTACAATCACACTTCTTACTATACGTCCGACATCCTACATAATTAATTATCCTATGTTCCTGACCAAGGGGGACGGTCACAACTACTATATTTGGTTGTCCAAATAGGCACTGTGACTCCATTCTCTATCCGAGCAAGTCCCTTATCACTCCAAATATATTTCTCAAAACCTTCCTTTCCCACCATAATAACCATTGTTCTTCTCTGTTTGTCAACACCCAACTTTCTGAACGATACATTATTATTGGCCTCAGTACAGTCGTATATATATTATAATTCCTAGCGATGTTTCTTTATTTAAACATATTCTGCAAGGCATAGAAACATCTGTTACCACTTTCTATTCTTTCTTGTATTTCCACTGATGTTTTATTATCTACTGTTACTATAGATCCCAGGTATTTAAATGTTTCCACTCTTTGATATTCTTTCTCATGTAATTTAACTGTAGGTTCTCTTCTTTTTGCATCCCCATCACCTCCCATCTTCATATATTTGGTTTTAGTAACGTTCACTACCAATCCTAGATCTTGTGCTTTCTCTTCCAACACTACATAACTTTCCTCAAGAGCTCTTATATTCCTTGCATCGTCAGCATATGCCACTATTTGTACTGATCTGGAAGGTATGGTTCTTCCAGAGTTTATGGGTAACTGTCGGATTACTTTTTCCTGTGCTAAATTAAACAGTAATGTGGATAGCACACCAACTCATACCCTGTGATAAAATCACATAGTTACTACTTTAGCAACCGCAGTAGAAGAGTCATCAAACATGGAGACACTGAACACTGCATCAAAAGTTGCTGCACAAGGGCCAAACCTGTAGTGGAATTTAGTGCTTCTCAGAATGACGTCACTAAGCATTGCAACAATAACAACCAAAAATCTGATACTTCCAAACTTGTACTAAAGGCACTGGCATTAGAAACTGTGAACAATTGACACCCACCTGAAGAATGGTTACATATCTACACGGATGGATCTAACTTGGACAACAACTCAGGTGCAGGAGTTACCTGAGCACTATTCTCATTCTATCAACCAGCAGGATACCACACAACAAATTTTGATTCAGAAGTAATGGCTGTTTATATTTCACTCCAACACCTTCTATACAGAATAGATACATTTAAAAATTCTGTCATACTTTCTGATTCTAAGGCACCATTATGTGTAATAAGTTCATATAAAATGAGGTCGATCCAAATTAAACAATGTCACAAAATGATCCGACAACTTAAAAAACTACAGAAAATAATTAAATTAAAATGGCTACCTGCACATTTTGGAATGGCTGGAAATGAATCAGCTGATTTCCTTGCCAAAAAAGGTGCAAATTTAATTCAGAACAAAAATAAAAACTTATCCTTTGCATCCATAAAAATACTAATTAAAAACAAATATAAGAACAAAGAAAACCAATCAATTTCTAACAAAGGCAAAGATAAAAAGTGGAACATACTAATTAGAAGCCCAAACATTATTCCAGAAATCCCATGTAAAGCTGCAGTAGCAAAATTTATATTGCTTATGGAGATTGATTATTTGGCCAAACACACAGAATAGGAATTTATAGCAGGGCTGTTCAATAAAGGATGATCATTACTTTTTACGGTCCTAATTTTTCGAACTAAAATTCAGTCGTATTACGTTCTGTTACCTTAATGTGAAACAAATATGCCGTAATAGTTTCATTGTTGGTACTCCTGGTTCCAGCCTGTGGGAACCAAGCAAGTTAAGATATGTTCAGTATCGCCTACCACTGCAATGGAGGTAACATGCACTAAAAGTTGATGTTAGAGGAAGATCTGGAGTTTCTTTCAGACGCAATCACTGCTGATGAAACTTGGCTACATCATTTTAATCCTGAAAGCAAACAGCAAAGCTCAGTGTGGAAATCTCCTTCATCACCAACCCCCAAAGAGCAAAAGTGGTTGCTTCTGCTAGGAAAGTTATGGTCTTTGATATTCATGGAATGATTTATCAGCATGTTGTACCTGCACACACATCAGTAACTGGAAAATACTACATGGATGTCCTGAAAACATTGCAAGTCCATATCAGGCGCAAAAGACCGCATTTCCGTGAAGCAGGCTGGATGCTGTACCACGATAATGCGCGGCCGCATATTGACAAAGTTTTTGCTGAATATCTTGCAACAATCAGCGTGAAGTGCATCCCTCACCCTCACTATAGTCCGGATTATATTCCCTAACTTGAAGAAACGCCTTCGCGGGAGGCGTTATCCATCATCAGAAGCAGTGGTGAAGGCTGCGGAGGCGATTTTGAAGGATCTCTCAAAAATGGTTTCCAGCATGTCTTTAAAGACTGACAGAAACGCTGGGAAAAGTGCATCTCATTCAGGGGAGACTATTTTGAGAAGGACCATCAAGATAATGAGGATGAGTAAAGGTATGTTGTCAAAAAAGTGTGATCATTCTTTATTGAACGACCCTCGTACAACTCCAAATTGTCCTCTGTGCAACAAAGATGAGAAAATGACTGAAGAACATCTTCTAAACTGTGAAGCCCTACCTGCCGGATCCACTACACAGAAATATTGGAGAGCAAGAAAGCTAATGGCCTCATTGCCAAAGCCTAGCATTTGAAAACAACAACAATAACAACCACACCTATTTCATAGACTGTAGAATACTACAGGGATGTCCTGAGAACATTGCAAGTCCATATCAGGCGCAAGACACCACATTTCTATGAAGCAGGCTGTATGCTGCACCATGATAATGTGCGGCCGCATATTGCCAAAGTTGTTGCTGAATAACTTGTAAAAATTAACGTGAAGGGCCTACCTCACCCTCCCTATAGCCCGAATTTAGCCCCATGTGACCTTTTTCTATTCTCTAACTTGAAGAAACGCCTTGGTGGGGGGCATTATCCATCATCAGAAGCAGTGGTGAAGGCTGCGGGGGCGATTTTGAAGGGTCTCTCAAAAATTGGTTTCCAGCATGTCTTTGAAGACTGACAGAAACTCTTGGACAAGTGCATCGCATTCATCAATATACTGTTCCTGGAAAGCATAAAACAAACAAGACTACATATGCAAGAGAAGATTGACATAAAGAATGTGGGCAGGTACAACATACTGTTAAACCATTCCATGAATATCAAGGAATGAGATGACCATAACTTTCCCAGCATAAGGAACCACTTTTTCTTTCTGTTTTGAGGGTTGGTGATGAAGGAGATTTCCACAGTGAGCTTTGCTGTTTGCTCTCAGGATGAAAATGATGTAGCCAAGTTTCATCAGCAGTGATTACGTTTGAAAGAAACTCGGGATCTTCCTCTAACATGAACTTTAACTGCATACAGACCTGCATGTGAATGTCATTTTGTTCGGGAATCAACAGTCTTGGAACCCATCGCGCACAAACACGTCTCATGTGTGACGTTCCTATCACCAACGTGTGGGTGGCACCCAATGAAATGTTCAGTATTTCGGAAAGTGATCTTAAGGTAATTCGTCGATCCTCTCTCACAATGGCAGCAGCAGTGTTGATGTTTTCTTCCGTAAGAGCAGTAACTGTAGCACTGGTCCACCTTCCTTTGAAATTGATTGTCTCCCCTCTTTAAACATTTTAAACCACCTTCGAGCTGTACTGTAGGGAAGAACAGAATCTCCATAGGCCTCCTGTAACATTGTATAGGCCTGAGCTGCAGATTTGTTGACGAAAGCAGAATTTCAAAGCCGCAAATTGTTCCTCGCGTGTTACCTCCATTGCAGCGGTAGGCGATACTGGATCTCACTGGCGTGAACCATGAGTGCCAACAATGAAACTCTACGGTGTTTTTGTTTCACATTCAGCTAACAGAATATAATAATTTTGAATTTTAGTGCAAAAAATTATGACAGTAAAACAATTATGGTAATGCTTTATTGAACAGCCCTCGTATTTCAGGAAGCTTATATATTCGGTGATTAGTCCTTCATGAAGCTAAAGGTCGTGGATATATGCATAGTGCAGAGTTTTTATGTCCTAGTGATATGTCAATGATGTGGATTCAGAAATTAGTTCAGTTACAGAATTATCCTTCAGCTAATCCATCGCCCTTCGATTGTTTTGAAACCAAAATCTCAGGAGCCAGAGCATATATAGCATATTAACGCTGGACCAAATGAGAACGACTATAAAGCAAAAAAACTGCTTACATCAGACAACGCTGAACCAATATTATATATTAATTATCACTATTAATTTTCTCGATGGTCGGAAATTGTTTCCTCTTCAGAATACTGTGCTTGGTGTACCGTAAGTGCAGAACCCCATTTCCTTGTATGTGTTAAGTGTTTCTTTATTGTAAAAACTATACAGCTCTTATACGGGGTGAGTAAAAATTATGGACCTATACCTGTAACTTTGTTGTTATAGTTTTGTAAAGTGATAATTTATTTTTAGAAAAGCTGTAAGATAATATGTTTTCATATCACTATGATTGTGAATAGGGCGTGACTTTTTTCTAATGGCAACATTTTTTTTTTCATTTTATCTTTTTTTTGGGGGGGGGAGTCCTCAGGTCACGGAACTTTAAGGCAGATGATTTTTTAACTGTAATTGTTAACACTCTTTTGCCTTACTTTTAACACCTCCAGTTTCAATATTTTTTCGTAGATTTGCTTACCGTAGAATAAGTAATCATTTGTGTTGGATGTATTTCATTAAACAAGACACAAACCTCTTCTTGGCTGCTCCTCTCCTATCACCACATCCGATCATCATTATTATTTCAATTCGTTGTCATTCTGTAGTTGTGTCATGATTAATTACTTTCAAAAATATTTTGCGATGAAGTAAGCATTCTTGTCTTTATTAGCTTAGCTTCTGTCTGTAGTTGTTCAATCCAAAGCCACCTATTGAAGTAGCCTACTGTATTGTTTAATTCAAAATATACTCAATTTGAAGTAATGATGCGTTTTCCTTTGCTCACACATGCAGTAAATTGCGGTTTGAAAGAGTATTTGTTTTTACATTCTGAGACTTGAGTGCAGGAGTGCAGAAAAAAGAAATGTGGTCATTTCACGGAATTTATTTGCCAACCTAGTAAATATTTATATTTTACTGCTTTTCTAAAGACTTCTCATAGACTTCCAACAGTGGGGTTAAAGAAATTGCTCCATACTTTTTACTCAGACGGTTTTATTAAATAAGTACGGGACCAAAAGCAAGCAAAGATTTAAAATTTACTCTAACTTAAGTATCTAAACGTACACAAATATTCTAACCGATAATTCTACATACATAAAATTGGACAATAATTACATAAAGAAATTAGGGAGATAAAGGAAGGTAATGTTTTCGTCATTAGAATTTAAGTACTAACTCATTTAAACCAGAATTGAATAAAAATGTAAAATAAAGTAGATGCCACAAATTAATTACGATTCATAAATGTGCATTAACTTTTTGGATTTATTAAAAAAAGGGATGGACGTAAATGAAAACAGTAGAAATTACATTTTAAGAAACGTAAAGGGATATACTGGAAAGAACCAATAAGAAACTAGGTTGTTGGAGAAGGACTCACATATTTTAATTTAACGCATAAGCTGAAAGGATAGGAAACCGAAAAGCATATATTTAAAGCTTAAAAATGAACAGAAAGAAAGAGGAAGGAAACTTGGAGCGTTCAAGGAAAAGGAGGTCCTCAACATTGCAAAGTCAATTCAGGTACTTTGCTCAAACCTGGAAGTGAAGATAATGACAAATATGAGTTTTTAATTTAATTAATTGAGTGTAGTGATGCCATATGAGATCAGTGTCCATAGATCTTAGAATTACCAGATATTCATTTTTCAGGATAGGGATAAAAACTTTTATCCACATAACTCCCCCTGAATTCGAACTCGTAACCTCTTGAACATGAGGTAGTCAAGCTACCACATACGTTACAGAGGTGAGCAACCCGATTTTAATACTTGTATATATTTAGCAACACAAAAACCGTAATCTCTGTCATTTTCTAGACATTTTACCAGTTGTAAGCACTGATAGGTTCATAATGAGACTGTTTTTTTTACGTCCTTCAACGTTAAGCCATATCGGACGATGAATGGAACGGGTTAAATGATGCTCAAATGAGCCCAGGGTCCTTAGAGTTACACGACATTCGTCTTTCAGGATAAGGGAAAGCTCCGGAAAAAACCTGCCTCACGTTCAAGAGGTCCCGAGTTCGAATCTCGGTCAGGATGAGTTACCTCGATAAGGTTTTACCCGGGGTTTTCCCTTATCCTGAAACACGAATGTTGGGTAACTCTAACTTCCATGGACCTTGGGCTTATTTGAGCATAATTTCGCCCGTTCCAATCATCGTAATGGAGGACGTAAAATTACCACAAAAAAGCACAAATAGCGTGTGTGTAAGAAAGTAATAGTTTTGGTTTCATTTTTCGTCATATCATTGAAATGTAACGATATATTATCTGTAGTGCCGATCTGAAGGTTAGCAGAATCTTTTCGCAGAGTATGTTATAAAAGGATATAATCTACAGATCTTAACATTGTGATAGCACATAATAGTGGTTTTAGTAGAATAAATTACAATATTCTAAAGAAGAGAAAATATGTTATTGTTTCCTAGAAATCATTTTCTCTCTGATACTACGGCCAGAGAGAGAAGACTTGTTGCTCCAGAGCGCCGAGGCATACTTCCTCGAGATCGGCACGGAAGGTGAAAATAATTAATCATCTCCCATTCTTAGCGCCTTTTGCGCTAAATTATTCAGCTTCAAGTGTGAGAGGAATTAGCTCGCATCTTGCAGACCCCATCAGGGATCACATTGTAGGTAAGTAGAATACACTAAGTGGCAGAGAGGACACTTAGAACGGACCACCGATTAGATCTGTTGTGTACACACCTCCGGGGCAAACGGATGAGATGATTGAAGGAGACGCATGAGCTGCAAGACCAGTCAACGCAGACGATAGAGTCGTGTACATTTCTTAACAATTACAAGGTTGACCATTTGATAGAGCCCACCTAGGCCACTGGAGGGTGACTCGTAAACTCCCCACCAACGACAACTGGGGAAAGCTCGACCCAGGAGTGGAGGCTCGAGCTGTCACTCTCTGACTGAGCCGAGAAGTTTCAAGTCGCAAGCCTTCACACATCCTCAGAATCAAGCTTTAAGGTGAAAGAGGGAGATGAAAGAAGAGGAAATAGGAAAGAGGATATCCATAGCAGAGGAATCACCCAATATGCCTATGGAAAAAAGGCATTGTCAGAGTTGGTGGCCACCCGGAATCAAACCCGGGACCTCCCAAATGCAGGCCTTATGTGTGACCGCGGAGCCATGCTTCTCAGAGCTATTAATGCAAAAAGGCTGTTAATTGAAGCATCCACTACGTCACGTAGAGTCGTGTCAACTATGTCAACAACAAAATTCAATGAAATCTCGCAGACAGGTCCCATGCAATCCAATGTTACTGACGATATGTTGCTGATGCAGTGTAGAGGTTTGAACTTTGTTCTTTCAGTTTGCCTAGAATCAGAGAAATTAGAGAAAATTCTATTATATTTGGAATTTATTTGCAAAAGTCGATAATACGAGGTAAGTCCAGAAAGTAAGTTCTTTTTCGTAATAAAATTAAATTGTGTACACACAGAAAAATTATTTATTGCACAAAATTCTACAACCCTTAAACTACTTTTCCACATAATTGCCGAAATTTTGCAGGCATTTGTTATAGCGAGGCACAAGTTTTTGTATACCTTCTTCATAGAAGTTTACCGCCTGTATCTTCAACCAGTTACAAACAGTTTCTTTCAGCTGTTGGTCATTGTTGAAGTGTTGACCGCCAAAGAAAGATTTGAGATGCAAAAACAGATGAAAGTCGCTAGGAGCGAGGTCAGGGCTGTACGGGTGCTGGTCAAACACGTCCCAGCCAAATCCCTGTAGAATGTTTTTCGTCGCATTTGCAGTGTGTGGTCGTGCGTTGTCGTGAAGGAACACAACATCTTTTGACAGCATTCCTCGGCATTTATTCTGTATTGCGTGGCGCAATTTCCTAAGTGTCTCGCAATAAACATCTGCTGTCATTGTTTGACCATGCGGTAAGAAATCAATGAGTAAGATGCCTTTCCTGTCCCAGAACACTCCCCATAGGGGAAGGGATCCGTCCCCTTCAGCTGCCGTGGTGCGGGCGCTGCGGACCCTTAGCACTCGTGGTACCTCTGGCGTTACTAGAGGAACTTCGGGCCGAACAGCCGAGCCCCTCCCGAATGGGAGTTCTTCGGAATGGGTTGGTCTCGAAGGGGTGGTGGTTCCCGTTAGCCCACGGGTAAATGGGTACCTCCGGCCAGGCCGCCAGGGCCGCCCCGAGGGGGTAGAGGGTTGCCTTAATAGTCCCGGGTGCTAGCCTGCAGAGCTAGAAATGGGTGTGCTAGATCACCTGCGGCCCCACCGAGGTTATCGGTAGTCTTCCCTGCGGGGTTGACGCGCGTAAGTGGCGTATCCACTTCCATCCCGTCTTGACGTTGTGTTCAGATGGGGGGCTTTTTAGACTCCAGGTATTGCCCTATGGAAAGAGACCCGGAGTTTACATCGCTCCCGGGTAGAAGGAGGCCCGGGTCCTTGGTCCTACGGGTCCAGGACTAATGGGAGTAGTAACTCTGCCCTTAACTGTCCCAGAACACTCCCCATAGGGGAAGGGATCCGCCCCCTTCAGCTGCCAAAGTGCGGGCGCTGCGGACCCCTAGCACTCGTGGTACCTCTGCCGTTACTAGAGGAACCTCGGGCCGAACATGCCGAGCCCCTCCCTCTGGGAGCTGTTCGGATTGGGTTGGACTCGAGGGGGCAGTGTGTTCCCGTCACCCACGGGCAATTGGGTACCTCTGGCCAGGATACTGGCCGCCCAGAGGGGGTAGAGGCTTGCCTCATAAGTCCCGGGAACTAGCCCGCAGAGCTAGTAGCTGGTGAGCTAGACACTGGCGGCCCTACCAAGGTTATTTGGTAGCTGGTTCATCAAGGACCAGCGCGTAAGTGGCGTATCCACTTCCGTCCTGTCTGCCGTGTGCAGGCGGGGGGGGCAGCTTATAAAATAGGTGCTGTCCTATGGTAAATATACCCAAGAGGCCCAGGTTCAGGTCCTACGGGGCCAGGACTAATGGGAAGTAGATCCTCGCATTTAATTGTCCCAGAACACTGTTCACATCATTTTTCCAGGTGTCACGATTAGTTTCGGTTTAACCTTTGCTGCGGATGAGGTGTACCTCCATTCCATTGATTGAGCTTACCTTCAGGAGTGTCGTAAAAAAAACAAGTTTCACCTCCTTGACTGTGTTAGAAATTCTTCGCCGCCTTCATCATAACGAGTCAAAATCTGAAGTGCACTACTCATCCGTTTTGTTTTGAGTTGCTCAGTAAGAATCTTTGGCATCCAACGTGAGCAAAGTTTACGAAATTTCAGTTTTTCGGCAATAATTTCATGAACTAGTGATCGTGAGATTTGGGGAAATTCCATAGCGAGAGCACTAATTGTAAACTTACAGTTTTCCTGGATCTTGTCATCAATCGCGTGAACCAGTTCTTCTGTAACCAAAGATGGACGCCCACTTCGTTCTTCATCGTACACTTCACTACGTCCTTCACAGAACTGTCGGTCCCATCTTCTCACATTGTATCACTCATCACATTTTTTCCGTAAATTTCGCAAATTTTCCGATAAATTTCAATTGGTTTCACTTTCCTAGCATTCAGAAAACGAATCACAGATCTAATTTCACAAGCGGCAATAAACACCAACATTATAAACAAGCACAACAAAGCGTACGTGACTGACAGCGATCTCACAATGACGCACGTTTCTTCTCCTTGATACAGAGCGTCTACCGTGCATGTGCGGAACTGCGATCGCAGCGCTGCAGCGGATATAAATTGAAACAGAACTTACTTTCTGGACGCACCTTGTATTTTAAAACATAATTTAATGTTAGAGATATTATTACCAGCATTTTCCCCGTAGTTTAATTATTACTAGTTTGAGAACTATTGTCATTCTGTAAAAAGTACAAGATCTTTGAGAGGAAAAACAAATCACATACCTTCTGCATATCTTCACAATCACAAACGAGACATTGTCGAGCATGCCTCCAATTTATCAGCATACATATTTGACACTCCATGATGCAGTATATCATAAATTCTTTTAGTTATTGTGCTGTTAAGTGGTATATTTTTCTGGAAGAAACATCTAATCTACATGTAGTATAGCTGTTATCTTGTGCTCTGTTTACTTTCTAATCCTTTGCAAACTGGCACGCAATTAACTTCTCCATCTCCAGGTTCTTGACTCATAATTTCATGAGGAATTCGTTCTTCATGGATAGCAGCTGGAAGTGATTTGCCAGATCCCCTGCAATGAAATGAAAACCCGTTTATTTGGATATTTATTTCAGAAACAAATGAACTAGCTTAGTAGTAGTAGTAGTAGTTGTTGTTGTATTTAATGGTAGTACACATGTAAAGAGGAGAGTATATCTGAGTATATTTACAGTACATTTTATAAAATATTATTGTTACTATTATTATTACTATTTAATTGTGTAAACACCGAGGGAAAGCAAATTACACAGCAATCCTGCCAACTACTGTAATAATTGTGTTGTGGTTCATATGGACTGTGTAATCTTTCAAATTTTATGCACAGTTTTGCCAACTTTGTTCAGTATTGTCTTACGTTTACTCTGTTCATACAAGGACTATGTAAAAATCCTTTCACAGCTCTAGGCCAATTACCGTGTCCTTAAAACCAACGCAAGTATTTCATAATTATCCTTCTTGATAGGAAGAGATTTTGGTTTTGCATAGTCGTGAACTACTGGAGAAGTGAGTGTATATTCAGCTACCTGACATGTTGAGTATTTTAAGTGTGGCTTCTCGTATTTCCTAAGAAATTTTGTTATGAGTGTGGTGACAGTCCAGTATTTCAAATATCACTTCAATCAGTTTTCACTCTATAACCATCAAGGATAGTTCACTAGCTCACACTCTTATTTCAATAGTTCAATTTTCACTATCACTTCACTTTCCCCGCGAAATATAGTCCCTTCTTCCGGACAGTTTACCTGCCGGGAAGTCAAACACAAGACATTTCAAATCCCTTGCATCAGCAAGAGTCACATTCCTTCTCAACAGTTGTTACAAACTCGCTGGAAGAAAGACACTTTGCATCGAAGTATGTAGAACCGCACTTGCTAAATGGATGATTCAATAACTCACATACTTATTCGCTTCTACAGCCGTACAAAATTTGTACAGAATTCCAGAACGTTTCAGAAGCAGAGACACCCAGAATATTCTGGCAATAATGCTTCCCAGCATTGCTGGGGGAGCACGCGGCTCACTTGTTTAAAATTCCAACTCCGTGAAGCCGACCTCTTTATAATCTTAGACCATGGTTGCTATGTCACAATATTTTACTTACGTCACAGTAAACTGTAATTTTAACTTAGTTAATTACTATTGGTTTCTTCCAGATCTTTGAGAGATTGTGAACGGGACAGTAACATTTTAAGGTTAGGGAGGGACTGAGGCATGGCTTTATAGCGACTTACTATGATGTAAGTGCTTTAAGGCCCGGCCTTTATAGTTCGGACAATTATTAGGTCATTTAATGGAAATTCAGGCAGTTGTCTCAAGTGATTATGAGAGCTGCTACTGGCTTACCTGGAAAAACACGAGTCAGTTGGAGAATTTAATGTCATATCGGCACGCTGGCCATGGTAGCTTAATGGTTAAGAACAGAGCAGGACGGAAACTGGAAGATACGTAGTTCACATCCCGGCTATAGCACTGAATTTTTCAGTCTGACTCTACCTTTCCATTTATTTTTCTCTTCAATATCTGGTACTGAGAATGTCATAACAAATTAAGTATAAAATTAAGTATAGAGTAATATTAAGCAACCTAAGTTAAACAGATTGTAAAAATTCATTCCGTTCCATCTTTCTTTTGCATTTACATATTAATTTTTGTTCCAGTGTTTGGTAAGTCACCATAACTCATGTGGGTGGTTTTGAATGTACAACTCTCGTCTAAAATTATATCCATTGGTTCACCTGTCGATATGTATCGCTAGGCTTTGCTACACACTTTTTGTTAAACATAAAATCTCCCATTTCTAACACATTCCCCCTCTCTTTTTGGTCTCTGCATTTCATATCAGTGCTTCCAGATTCTAGGGAGACTAAGCACAAAAATCAAACAGCCTCCAGCCGGGATTCAAACCGTGCTAATCAAACGTTCTATAAGACCTTAAGACAATTAAAGTCATCTTTTGTTACAACAGATTTGAACTGCGGACATCCAGTTCATTATACCCTACCTTAACGACGATGGTTAACCGTGTCGGTCAGTTTTTCTTAGATCTTAGCATACACATTAGGTATTATGTCTTGTAATAGGCATAATTTCTTTTTTGATTCTTTTGACATCGCATAAGATAGAGATTTAAGTTTGATATCATTAAGGGCCAATATTATAAATGGGGATAAACTACACTTCGTTTATGAACCTTAATCTTCAGTTAAACTTGAGTTGAGCTTTACTGGAACTCGTGTTCCGTTTAACTACAGTTTAATACTATATTGTAAGATGGTGGTCCCATCTGTATATTTGGATACAGGGGAGATATAGTGTGATGCATATAAATCTGAACCACTTCAATAGGCCATAACTTTTGAACCAATAATAAGAGACACGTGCAACTTTGGGAGAATATAATACACAACTGCGAGATTACGCTACACTATTTACATCTCAGAGAAAATGTTGGAAGTGTCCTCCACCAGCATCTATACATGTTTGTACTCATCTCACCATATTCTCTGAAGTTTTACGGATAGTATGCTCGCCAATGTTACTTATTTCGGTTCGAATAGATTCCTTCAGAGCATCAATTGTCAGTTGCCTATTCTTGCACACTCTGATTTTTAAATAACCCCACAAGAAAAAAATCCGGTGAGGTTAGGTCAAGGGATCTGGGGGACACAGGCATTTTAAGAGTATTTGATTATCAAAGAAACTGGTTATAAGTTCCATGGTGTCATTAGATATATGGCACGTTGCTCCATCTTTATGGGAATAAACTTCTCTCAATTCGATATCATCTCCGTAAAACTTCAGAGAATATGCTGAGACATGTATAGATGCTGGTGGAGGATACTTCGAACATTTTCTCTGAGATGTAAATAGTGTAATGTAATCTCCCAATTGTGTATTATATTCTCCCAAAGTTGTAAGTGTGTCCTATTATTGGTTCAACAGTTATGGCTCATTGAAATGGTTCAGGTTTATATGGATCACACTATAAATGAGACATTGCTTCTTATTTTGCGAAAGAGGTATTTAACGACGTTGGATGTCCT
>CM060953.1:31786335-31902775 GCA_030765055.1 Mantis religiosa | reverse complement strand
AAGAAAGAGAGACAGAAGAAGAGAAAGAAAGAAAGAGAGAGAAAAGAAGAAAGAAAGAGAGAAAGAAAGAAGAGAGAAAGAAAGAAAGAAGAAAGAAAGAAAGAAGAGAAAGAGAAAGAGAGAAAGAAAGAAAGAAAGAAGAAAGAAAGAAAGAAAGAAAGAAAGAAAGAAAGAAAGAAAGAAAGAAAGAAAGAAAGAAAGAAAGAAAGAAAGAAAAGAAAGAAAGAAAGAAAGAAAGAAAGAAAGAAAGAAAGAAAGAAAGAAAGAAAAGAAAGAAAGAAAGAAAGAAAGAAAGAAAGAAAGAAAGAAAGAAAGAAAGAAAGAAAGAAAGAAAAGAAAGAAAGAAAGAAAGAAAGAAAGAAAGAAAGAAAGAAAGAAAGAAAGAAAGAAAGAAAGAAAGAAAGAAAAGAAAGAAAGAAAGAAAGAAAGAAAGAAGAAAGAAAGAAAGAAAGAAAGAAAGAAAGAAAAGAAGAAAGAAAGAAAGAAAGAAAGAAAGAAAGAAAGAAAGAAAGAAAGAAAGAAAGAAAAGAAAGAAAGAAAGAAAGAAGAAGAAAGAAAGAAGAAAGAAAGACATTTGTCTGTACATCTGGTACATCGTCTGTGACTAAAGTAGCTCAAAACGATAAGACTCCTGAGTACCAAACTTGGCATTTAAGTGCAGCACCCTCTAGTCGCCCGCCTCGGAGACGTAGATGGTAGTGTGTCGGCCTCACGTTCAAGAGGTCCCGAGTTCGAATTTTGGTCAGGGTGAGTTAACTAGATAAGGCTTTTTCCAGCGTTTTCCCTTAGCCTTCATGACGAATGTTAGGTAACTTTAAGCTCCATGGACCCTGGACTCATTTGAGCATCCTATCATCCAATTCATTCATCGTCCGATATGACAATGTTGGAGGACGTAAATTACAAAAAAAAAAAAAAAAAAAAAAAAAAAAAAACTTCTAAGGACGCGACATGACAATTTAAAAAAAAAACAATGCTCAATCCTAAATTGTCCTTTACATGTAAATGCTTTCAGGAACTTTTATTTTATTAAATATAACTTTAATGCTTGATTTTAAGATACTTTTATGGAAAATTAAATGTATATCTAGAATTTTCTGAAATGCTCTTCATGCTTAATGACTTGTTTAACTTGTAAAGTGTAAGGGATACTCAAAATATTACAGCATAAGAATGAAACTCTAGCTAAAACATCATTGTTTAGTTTCTCAATGTGAATTTGTCCGTTTCTTATACCTACATTTGTTATTATTCATTTGAATTTTCCAATAGTTGTACTTTTCTTAAAGGAGGAGTCACTCTCTAGGTCATCGAAATAGAACGGAATTTCAAAGCCCTCACTTAGCGGCTATCTCTGAAAGGATTGTCTACCACTTAGGTCTACTACGTTCTTCACACTCTGCTTAGAGGAAAAATGCAATAAGGCACTTCCATTTCCATTAATATGAAGCAGACAAAGTAATGAATAAAAATAATTTGTACAGCAGCAGAGAAACTCATGTAAGTGTAACACATTTTTTAAATTGGTTCATTTGATATGTCTTCTTAACTTCTAAATCCAGCCACAGTTTACTGAAAGACTGTACACATCCTATATTTCCCATTGTTTCCTTGCACGTCATGCAATAGTTAAGTAGTTCAACGTTTGTCTAGTCATTCGTTATTTTTCATTCTATGTAAGCTATAACTTCTATGGTCATATCATGAATTCTCCTATACTCGATAAAACTGGCGGAAATGTCGGTTTGCTTTTAACAGTTGATTAATACCTTTTATACAGTATAACCGTTTCCAAGTGTGGCCGTATTGCAGTAACTGCCAGTCCCTTGCACTGCACTGTTTATAACCGACTCTACTCCTTCTCTTCTTTCCCTGTCCTCCGTATGCTGGCTAATCAGTTAAATATTGAGACGTATTTCAGTGCTACAGAGTGATTGACAATGCAGCGACAAAAATTCCGCATGCTTCCAACTAAGTTTCCTAAGTGACAAGTTCTTGTAGAAAATGGCGATTTTAAAGAAGGTTCCTTGATGTTGCTGCATCTCAATGAGAAACTGTTTGTAATCTTGTCAACAAATTTAGTGAAAGAGGATCCTGAATCTTCGTAAGAAACTGAAAATAAATCAAAAGTTCTTATGGAGAAAAAGGCAATGAGATTGGATATATCCTATTGAGGATACCCTAGCAACAACTTTAACCCTGAAAGTACACAGAGACCTTTGTTATAGCTTTATTTGAAACCTTAGTGATGGAAAGACAGTCTTCTAGCCCCAGAAGTCAGCGAAGACTAGGAAATTCCGGTGTAACATCAATCTACCACAGTATTGTACAAAAGGACGAAATAGACAGCAACATCCAATTCAAAAGGTACAATAAACACAAATTAATTATGTATAATGTAAACTAAGCCTTATATAAAGTTTACAATATTAAAATAGTATAAGATTGCTATAAACTAAATGTCAATAAGATTCATTAACAAAGTATATTCGTTTATAGGATAAAACGCCCTTATTCATAAGCCAAATGTTGCCCGCCTTGGTAGCGTAGATGGTAGCATGTCTGCCTCACGTTCAAGAGGTCCCGAGTTTGAATCTTGGTCAGGTTGAGTTACCTAGATAAGGTTTTTTCCAAGGTTTTCCCTTATCCTTCAGGACGAAATTCAGGTAACTCTAAGCTCCATGGACCCCGGACTTATTTGAGCATGATTTCACCCAATTCATTCACCCTCCGATATGACTTAATGTTGGAGGATGTAAATTATAAAAAATGTATCCCGTGTTAAGTATTTCATCAGGCAATGCCCACACGGCTTGAGCTAAGCTATTGCGAAGTTTTATTTAACCTATGTGTTGCAATTTTAAGAACTGTAATTAGGTATCTATGCATATCAGAGCATATAGTATAATGGTTTTATTTAATACTATAATTACAAATTTACAACCAAAGGTATTATAAGGTTTACAGTTTAATCTACCAGATATGTTAGCTACAGTTCTTAGCTTACTTGAATATAAACACTATTATTAAAAATTAAGATACCATAAGTAATTGCGCTCTGAAAATATGCAAAATGCGAGATGCTTACCTATTCTGGTAGTTAAATCACTTAACAGAAGTAGGTATATAAACCTTTCCCTTTTGAGTGAATTTTTCATTATACTCACATAGCAGCGTTTCTATAAATTTATGTATTTGTGGGGCTTTATCTTTCATATTCTAAATTCATTAAGATTAGCTTCAATTAGCTAAGATAACGATTTCTTTGTATGTTTAACAGTTGTGTAATCACTAAGAGAAGGTGCCAGGTGTTCTATCACAACAAAATAAGCAACCAGTTTTAGGAGCTGTGAGACATTACATTCTGTTTACCGTAAGGGTTTCTAGGCTCCCTTCTAAAAGTCTTCATATATTAGACAACACAGTGATTACTCCTTGTTCGTGTCGTGATTAATTTAATTCGGAGGACCACCTTGATTTTAGCATAAATCAAGGCAACTGATTTTGTGGACTGTACTCGATAGAGCTGTATTCATATCACTAGATAAATTTATTGC
The DNA here is from genome assembly GCA_030765055.1 of Mantis religiosa. Taxonomy (NCBI): domain Eukaryota; kingdom Metazoa; phylum Arthropoda; class Insecta; order Mantodea; family Mantidae; genus Mantis; species Mantis religiosa. The sequence goes on along the minus strand of CM060953.1, from coordinate 31,899,218 downwards.
ACACGCTACATTTCTTATGTGAATAATCATGAAGAAGACAACAATACATTTAATATTTTAAATAAACTAAAATCGTTTTTTCATTGGAACAAACGCTGCACGCAGCCACACAACCAAGCACATCACATGTCTCTACATGTCTCCAACATGTCTGCAACTAAAACGGAAGAAGACTATTTCCATGCGCGCTGGCGAGTCGCATGACCAGCTGGCCGCATAATCGGCGCCAAGTGAAATATCCATGCGCCCGCCAGAACAAATGACGATAATGGCGCAAACACTCCTAAAAGAGATTAAATATACTTAGCTTGGTTTTGAAAAATATCTATTACAAGCAACTATTCTACAAAATTGAGATGTAAAGTCACTATTTAAAAATCAACTTCGAAATAGCCACAGCGTTATAAATACGGGTCTTTAAATAATATATGGGTAACGAAAAAATGTCTACCAATATGATATAAAATACTGTGACTTTGTGAGCTCATAGAATTAAAAGTCTAATTTGCTGAAATTCTAAATGGTCTTTATTTACGTAGCAATACACTGTTCAATTCCCGTGTAACAACATTACATCGCATATACAACACAATCTTCCGAGGTCGATGACAATAACAAACAGCGCTCAGTTTTCAACAACAGCTCTCGTTACAGCAACACTCCCAGCTGTTCTCTGCTTACCTCTCCCGCGACTGTTTTACAACTACTGCTCTTGGCAAGTCGTCGCTCCCTTAAATACCTCACTGATAATTTCGAGAGATTTCTGGACCAAACAGGAATCGAATGCTCTATCACCTTCCAGAAGCGTAACCCTATCTGTGCCGGCATCTTTATTTGTTCCGGCATACTCCTTATCTCCAGGCTCTTTGTGTACACAAGCCGCGCTATCGCGATCGGGTTCGCGACAATACTAGTGCGATCCATATAAACCTGGACCACTTCAATAGGCCATAACTTTTGAACAAATAATAGGACACACGTGCAACTTTGGGAGAATATAATACACAATTGGGAGATTACATTACACTATTTACATCCCAGAGAAAAGGTTGGAAGTGTCCTCCACCAGCATCTATACATGTTTGTACTCGTCACACCATATTCTCTGAAGTTTTACGGAGAGTATCCTCGCCAATGTTACTTATTTAGGTTCGAATAGATTCCTTGAGAACATCAATTGTCCGTGGCCTATTCTTGTACACTCTATTTTTAGATACCTACACAAGAAAAAATCCTGTGAGATTAGGTCAGGGGATCTGGGGGGACCACAGTCCTTTTGAGATTATTCCATTATCAAAGAAACTGGTTACAAGTTCCATGGTGCCATTACATGTATGGAACGTTGCTCCATCTTGCTGGAAATAACCTTCTCTCAATTCGATATCATTTCCGTAAAACTTCAGAGAATATGGTGTGACGAGTACAAACATGTATAGATGCTGGTGGAGGATACTTCCAAAATTTTCTCTGAGATGTAAATAGTGTAATGTAATCTACCAAGTGCGTATTATAATCTCCCAAAGTTGCTCGTGTGTCCTATTATTAGTTCAAAATTTAAGGCTTATTGAAATGCTTCAGGTTTATATGGATGCACTATATAATGTTTTATTATATTTACGAAATGGGCTCATTTAGATATTAATTTTTGAAGAAGGTATATTCTGTGTCGAAGATAATATTATCTTCTAGCACCTGACTGCCGTGCTAGGGGTCCCGGGTTCGACTCCCGGCGGTAGGGGTGAGGATTTTTCTGCGACCAAGATAATTCCTCGTCTTCCCCAGAGTCTGGAAGTACGAATGAGAGTGTGAATCTAATGATTAAAAACCTAACGATTACGAGTTAACACCTTCAACGTGTTCCAAAGGAGAACAGCCGCCGATATGACCATTGTAGTTAAAGGCGGGGTATAAATGGAACAAATAAAGAAATATATATATTATCTTCTAATATTGGAGAAGAACAGATTTAAAAATTCAAATCTCGGATTATGGCAATACATTTTTCGTCTCAAAATAAACATCAAAAGGAAAGGTGTCAACCTTTTTGTCTATCTTTTCAGTTGAAATTTTGCTGTATATAATTATTAACAAATGAATACATTATCAATGTCTAAACTCCCATTAATTCCTTGGTTAAACCAAGAGCATTACGCACCCCCTATAGAATGACTTCGATTAGCTGTTAGAAAGCAATTGTTCTAATAGGTAAGCCGAGAGCCTGTTACACCATTCATTCAACTGAAAGCTAAGAGCACTCTTTGAGAAAGCTGACGAAGACAGCATACCGCTTAAGCGGAATCTTCTGAGGGGGGCTTAAACCTACTCGAGCCCTAAAGAAGGTTAAATTGCTTCTTTAGGTAAGTGCTTTGTTTAAGCACCCATCATCCATCCGTGGACTTAGAACACTGTTGCTTCAACACGTAGCTGGTGTAATTATGGCGATGAAAGCATGGTACAGCACAGTAGCCGTGGTTTTGTGTAATCTGTCCATTGTTGCAGTGGATCCCCCAGGGGAATAATGATGGAGGCCTCTTAAGAATGTATATACAGTTTTCTTTTGTTTCACGCCATAGAAAGAGAAGGAAAAAACGTGAAACGTTTTGTTTTAGGGGGTAGAGTAGGAGAAATGTTACGCTTTGTTCACATTGGTCAACTTACTACAGGCCTGGAGGGAGATTACGACTGGAAATGATTAGGGAACGAAGCTGGAGGGTCGTAGTTTATGATGAATAAGTACTTATGTCGCGATTTTTACTCGTGTTCATTTCAGGTTTATGAGCACCCGTCCCAAGAAGTGGTAACACACGAGCCCCAACTTACATTCTCAACTGTCATAAGTAGACACATGAAAAACATGATGATATTTGAAGCTGTAAACCATAATTGGATTTGCGAATTGTTATTTTATTCTCATTTTGTAATGTTTAGAATTCATTGCACCTGATAATATTTACAATACTTTGGTGGTTCTACACATAGGTACTCTTCATATAGCTCAGTATGTTCACATTTAAAATAATTTCTTATAAAATAATCAATGAAGCTTTCCAGATATACCATTTGGAAACTTAACATTACTTTATCCACTTACTGATATATAAAATACATATAACGAACACCAATCACGTGTTACGCATTATCCCAAAAGGGACTCTGTTTTAGAGTCTACAATCATATTTGTTATAAAAAAATTGAAAAAAGAAACTTTTGAAATGTGGAACAGCGCTTGGATAAACATCAATAAGGACAACTCACTCGAAATTTATTTTTCCTACTGTTACTCTCTCTTGTGCAGTTTCTTTAATAATCGAATAATCTCAAAAGGTCTGTGGCCCCCCAAATCCCGCCTCGGTAGCGTAGATGGTTTTTTCCAGGGTTTTCCCTTATCCTGAAAGACGAATGTCAGGTAACTCTAAGCTCTATGGACCCTAGGCTCATTTGAGCATCATGACACCCATTCCGTTCATCGTCCGATATGACAACGTTGGAGGACGTAAAATACAAACAAACAAACAAAACCCCAAATCCCCTCACCTACCCCCATCGGAGTTTTTCTTGAGGGGGGTATCTAAAAATAGTGTGTACAAGAATAGGCCACGGACAACCGAAATAAGTAACATTGGCGAGGATTTCCGCGCCGTGGCTCAGTGGTTAGACCGCTTGGCTCTCACCAAGGCGGCCCGGGTTCGATCCCAGGCGACCGCAAAGTGAGATTTGTGGTGGACAACACGGCGCTGGGGCGGATTTTCTCCGGGACCTCCGGTTTCCCCGGCCATCTCATTCCACCGGTACTCCATCTTCATCTCATGTATCATCAGTGTCACCACCTGCGGTGCCGTATGTAGTAAAAGCGGGCGTTAAACACTACACATTTCATTTCATTTGGCGAGGATACTCTCCGTAAAACTTCAGAGAATATGGTGAGACGTGGGCAAACATGTTTTATTATTATTATTATTATTATTATTATTATTATTATTATTATTATTATTATTATTATTATTATTATTATTATTATTATTATTATTATTATTATTATTATTATTATTATTATTATTATTATTATTATTATTATTATTATTATTATTATTATTATTATTACTACTACTACTATTACTATTACTATTATTATTATTATTATTATTATTATTATTATTATTATTATTATTATTATTATTATTATTATTATTATTATTATTATTATTTACGTCCTGCAACGTGAAGTCAGATCGGACGTGAATGAATTGGGTGAAATGATGCGCAAATGAGCTTAGAGTTACTCGACATTCGTCTTGAAGGATAAGGGAAAACTCCGGAAAAAAACCCTTATCCAGGTAACTCACCCTGACCGAGGTTCGAACGCGGGACTTCTTGAACGTGAGGCAGACACGCTACCATCTACGCTACCGAGGCGGGCAACAGACATGTATATATGTTGGTGGACGACACTTTCAACATTTTCTCTGAGATGTAAATAGTGTAATGTAATATACTAATTGTGTATTATATTCCCCCAAAGTTGCACTAAATAGTAATTATCTTCAATCGTATTATAATTATAAACTCCAAACACCATAGTGTCAGTAATAGAGCATTTAAAATGTACACCAAAATAAAATAAATAAAAATTAAGTGGATATATTTATAATTGCATACCTATATTCATACATACGTAATTAATCCATCTAGAACTAAAGAGAATAAGCAAATTTCCTTAACAGCAGTCAAAATATAACACGTTCCTAGCGTATAAGGCAGATATTGTTCAAATAAGCTTTGCATCCTAAACCAACCCTCAGCAAGAAGTAGCTGTGCAAGCGAATATTATATTTCCTACCGATTTTGGCTTTTCTCGTCCTCTCAGCTGAAATTGAAAGGTGAAGTGGACGAGCCTGCAGAAGGGAGAACGAGAAAAATCACTTCCTTATGGAAATTTTATTTTAAGAAGTTCCCCTCGAGTTGGCTGAGTTAGCGATTTAGATACGACCTTATCATGCCACAGCACAAGGCGGCACTTGTGTAAATAAACGAAAAGATCTTAAAAATCACCTTCCTCCCTGCGTTCTTTCCGCATGGCACCCCTCCTGTCTTTCTTAAGCATTCACGTAACAATTTTCACCTTCTTTATTGAACACATATTATCTCTCTGTTAAGAATTTTAATCGAGATAACACTGGTGAAAGAGTGCCTTGGTTTGTGTTTCTTACATTCATATGTTTTAGAATGCATGTACCTGAAAAATATAAACTGCAAAAGAAGCGTCTAATAAATAACAATAGAATAACTTTATAGCTCGGATAGAGCTATCTTTCAAGTTAATCTAAAATCTTCTTCGTATTTGTTAATTTAGTTTTTTATATATCAACGTTCTTTAATCGATTAGATCATAATGGGATATGAATTAAATGGGTAAAACGAAAATCTTATGAGCCGAAGATGCATAGAGTTTAGTTACCCGACATTCATTTTTCAGGATAAAGGTAAACCCAGGAGCAAAATCTTATACATAAAGCTTAATCTGGCCAAGATTCGAAATTTGACAACTTGAGGCAGACACGCTACCATCACGAAAGAAATTATGTCCAATGTTATACTTCTTTAAAAGATTATTGCATTTTGCTAAATACATAGGTGGTCTGAAAAGTTTCCGACCTAACAATGTTATAAGACATATTTTCAGATTTTTTTTTTCAACATAGTCCTCTTGTAACTGTACACACTTCTCCCAGCGATGCTCCCATCTCTGTAACCCGTCCAAATAGTACTCGGCGTTTTTCTCTGCAAAATAATTGTTCACGAAGATGACTGCCTCCTCATTTGATGAAAATCTCCGTCCTCCGAGCACAATTTTCAGATGGGGGAACAAAAAGAAGTCCTTTGGGACTAGATCTGGTGAGTAAGGCGGTTGGTCAAGCAGTTCAAACCGTAATTCCTAGATTTTCGCCATTGCAACCGCTGAGGTGTGAGACGGTGTGCTGTCTTGGTGAAACTGGATTTTCTTTGTCCTGAAATGTGGTCGTTTTGCCTTCAGCTTAAGTAATTATGCATAGTATACTCCTGTAATGGTTTTTCCTTTTTGAAGATAATCGATTAAAATAACTGCATGACTGTCCCAGTTGCCATCACTTTCCTAGCCAAGAAAAGCAGTTTTTGCTCTTTTTGGAGCCGGTTCCAGCTTGTAGTATTTTTTTTTTTTGGAGCGTACAATGGTGTACCTATCCAAGTTTCATCTACAGTAATTAATCGGTGCCAAAACTCGTATTTATTGCGCCTAAAATACGCCAACAGAGCGTTGTAAATTTTCTTTCGAACACGTTTTTGGTATAACGTGAACAAACGCGACACCCTACGCGCTGACAGCTTTCTTATGTCTAAACGTTGATTTAATATGTGACAAACACGTTCTTTTGACACGTTCATAGCCTCTGCTATCTCTCTTACTTTAATTCGGCGGTCATCTAGTACCATCTGGTGAACTTCGGCGATGTTTTCGTCGGTAGCTATAGTTTTTGGGCGTCTCGAACGTTCATCATCTCCCAAGCTCTTACGGTCACGTTTAAATTCAGCTGCCCAAAATTTCACTGTGGTAAATGATGGTGCAGAGTCCCCATACACAGAATCCAACTCGTATTTGATTTGCGTAGGCGTATTACATTTCTAAAACAAATATTTAATGACAGCTTGGTACTCGATTTTTCCATTTTCATAAAAACACTCACATCAACACACTAAAACGACTGTTACATAACAACTGAGCGTCCAAAATGGCTGAAACTTTGGTGAGTAACTGTTAACAGATGAGCAGCGAAATTCACTAGCTTTTATTTACGAATGCTACCATCTTCATGTTGAGGTTGGGAACTTTTCAGAACACACTATAATATACGGATTATGAAGTTTTCCATGTCTAAACCTGTTTTTAAATGGTAAATGAATAAATGTTTTAGTTAATTGATGGAAATTAATCATTTCTCCACACTAGCCGTATATAGGCTAAGATGTTTGATGGATAGTGGTCTACCGGGGAAAATATACGAATCAACTGGAGAATTTAATGTCAGGAAGGCACGTTGGCCATGGTAGCTCAAAGGTTAAGAGCGACTGGACGGAAACCAGGAGATCCGTGGTTCAAATCCCGGCCATGGCATTGAATTTTTCATGTTGACTCTATCCATCGAATAAATGTTTGTGCCCGCATACATATTTATCATTAATGATAATGCCCTTATTTGAGACAAGTTGTAACTGTTGTAGTGCCTATTTGCCTACATATTTTGAGTTATTTAGCGTCGGTTAAAACGAGAGTGTTCTGTCTTGTATTTCACAATATAATGATTTGGATAAGTAGAGCCAGACTGAAAAATTCAATGCCATAGCCGGGCTTTGAACCACGGATGAAACACTATGAGACACGCACCTTTGTGACGATTTACTATGCTGTAAGTACTTAAGTCCCAGGCTTCATAGTTAAACCACTATGTTTTTATTTTAGGTAAATTAATGGAAATAATCTCATAGCATATGAGAACCCCAAGTGGTCCACCGGGAAACTTAGGAGTCCGTTGGAGAACTTAATGTCATGTCGGCATGTTGGCCATAGTAGCTCAATGGTTTAGGGCAACCCCGGCTATGGCATTGAATTGTTCAGTCTAAGGGTACTTAACCAAACCTTAGCCTACACACGGATTGTGTGGAAGAAATGATAATTTCCGCAATATAATGATTTCATGTATTGGTTTGTTCCAAGATTGATTAACTTTTGGAAATCTCCAAATGATATGTATATCATTCACGCTTATGAAGCAGTCAATTGAGGTGTTTTACTATTTACATATTTCTCAAAAAATATACGTTCTGATGTACTCAGAATTTAAAGCAAAATATGGAAGACCTTGTGTGAATGTCTGTGAGCTGCATTATTTAGAAACAAACATTATATTAGATGTCAAACTTGTTATTTCAGTTCACGTCTTTCAACAATATGACACTAAAATTAACAAGTAAATGCTCCTCTCCTTACAGGAAAAAGCTGTCGATGGTGTTTTGTTTTTCCCAATCGTGGTTGTAATGTAATTGATTTATGATAACCAACGTGCTTATCTTAATTCTTTGATATAGGCTGTGCAAGCGACTTTATTGTAAGTTATTACATAGAGAATGTAGATCTCGTAATAGCAGAAGATTTATTCAATTTTTAGACCATTAACCATTTTCGACATATTCTTTGTAATGGGTTTAAATTAGGGATGGCTCATCGATACTTGCGATACCTTGATAGTTACGATCTTTGCATGGTATCGTCATCGAACAATACTTCAGAAAATTTACTCGATACATCGGTGTTAATTCTGTAATTTTTTAATCATAAAATACTATTGCGGCAAGTAGAACATTGCAAAACCCAACAAATTGCCAGTAGTAACAATGTGCAATAAAATAATCGTGTGTCAACAATCAGTTAACAGTTTCCTAGAAGAAATCACTACATATCTTCTGTCACCTCCTATTTCTAGTGTACTGGATTACTGGAAACAAATTCAAAATGTTCTGAACTAAATATTGTTGTACTCTACCTGCATCAGTTTTCTCTGAATTTAGAATATTTAGAATAGCAGGTCTCATATCTGACAGAAAAAGAAATAGCTTTTGTTCAGTTTTTTCTCGGACAGCAACCCAGGTGAAAAGACGATCAGAAATCGATGTTTCGGGAGTGTGTATCTCCCCTATCATCAGATATATATTAAATGTTATAACTACAAATGAAATACTGGATATAACACAAATATAACAGAGACAAAACACTATCAAAATTTGCATTAACGAACAAATGACAGTTTTCAGTAAATTAAATGCCAGGTCAGGAAATGGCGTGGGAACAGAAAACAAATTGGGTCAAAGAAACGTAACTACTTAACTTGCTTATCAAGCTGTATTTGTCTTTGCTTTTTAAATCGACGGATTTCCATTTTTAAGGCTTAACTGAAATCCAGCATCACGATTAAGCGTGCTCCTTTCAAAGGAAATCACCAAAGCCTCCTTAATTCTCTGCTCCCAGTAATTGTTGCATTTTTCCAAGATGGTCGTCTCCCGCAATATGGCTCTATGGTCGTTATCAAAACAATGCTCTGCCAGCCCAGACTGCTCAGGTTGCATTAAACGAATTTTCCGTTCATGTTCGTTTATTCTGGTAGCGATGGTCCTTCCGGTTTGTCCCACATTCACAGGGTATGCGGTACACTCCCGGAACTTGGAAGTTCAGTTTGTCTTTCACTGATCTCAACAATGTTTAATCTTTGGAGGTGGATTTTGGATGGCTCTGATGTTGTATTCGGCGAGAATTCTGCTGTACAAAACACTATCAAAATATGAATTACTGAACAAAAGACTTTTTACAGTAAATTAAATGCCAGGTCAGGAGAGGCGTGAGAACAGAAAATTAATTGGGTCAAAGAAACGTAACTACTTAACTTGATTATCAATCTGTATTGATCTTTTCTTCTTAAATTCACGGATTTCCATTTTAAGACCGGTTTCCAAGAGGGGCTGAACGGAAATGGAAATGGCCAAAGCCTCCTTAATTCTCCGCTTCCAGTAACTGTTGCATTTTGCCAAGATGGTCGTCTTCCAAATATTGTCTCTATGGTCGTTGTCAGAACAATGCTCTACCAGCCCACACTTACTTTAGAAATAGACTTGACCGTGAAAGAGTGAGAATACTAGAAGTTTTGAACAACAACTTATAAAAGTGGAAAGTTTTGCTTTTAAATATCTAACGTAGAGTTTAAAAATAAGAAAGTTGATGGTTTTATGTTTCATCTCATAAATTATGCGTACCTATTTAATTTTATTGGCATTTTACATTTCATTTAGCTTCTATTGAAACTAAAATTAAAATTGACGGTATAGTATCCAGCATCGAGTATCGAGAGAAACTGGTATCGACCCAACCCTAGTTTAAATGTTCAAATATTTGTACATTTATTTTGTCTGTCATGGATCATTGCATATAGAAGATACTGAATACCTCTCAGAAATTCATTGCGAAAATGTCACTGCAAATGCACGCTTAAGAGTCTCCGATTGTTATTGTTATCAGTATTATTACAACAAAATAAAGGGTTATATTCTCTTTAATATTATGTTCTAATTTTCATTATGTCAGCCATTTCGAATATTCGTCTCCTGGAACATTATTTTCCCCCTATGTCAATTTTCTAAGCCAATAATCTGGAAAGCACGGTGTCGCAGCCCGGAAGCGAAGAAGCTATAAACAGGTTATTTAACTTTTCAAGTTGCATTATATAGGAAATATGAAGGAATAACAAACTATTAATTTGTGCACACCAAAGAAAGATGGTTATTTATCTTATAAGAATACATACTGCCTCAAAATTAATGATTTTCTTAAGAAAAACAATTGTTTGAACTGTGTTCTGACAAGCAATTAAGAGAATTAATTGTTCCTTCACACTAGCCGTGTATAGGACGCACTATGAAAGGGTACAGCCAGACGGCTCTTTCACACGATTAGTGTGCTAGAACAAATAATTTCCATTAATTGTACCAAACAGTGGTCCGAACAAAAAATTCCGGGTCTTAAAAGTACTTACAGCATAATAAGTCACCATTAAGGTAAACTCCTAAGTGGTTTACCGGGAAAAACACGAGTCAGTTGGAGAATTTAATGTCATATTGGCACGTTGGCCATAGTAGCTCAATGGTTTAGAGCAGCTGGTCGGAGACCAAAAGATCGTTGGTTCAAATCCTGGATATGGCATTGAATTCTTAAGTCTGGCTCTATCCTTTCACACATAGTGCGTCCTACACACGGCTAGTGTAAAAGAACAATTAATTTCCATTAATTCTACCTAATAGTGGTCCGAACTAAAAAGAACGGGCCTTAAAAGTATTTACAGCATAATAAGTCGCATTAAGGTAAACTCCTAAGTGGTTTACCGTGAAAAACACGAGTCAGTTGCAGAATTTAATGTCATGTTGGCACGTTGGCCATAGTAGCTTAATGGTTTGGAGCGGCTGGACGGAAACCAGAAGATCCGTGGTTCAAATCCCGGTTATGGCATTGAATTTTTCAGTCTGTCTCCACCCATTCATAATGCGTCCTACACAGGGCTAGTGTGAAACAACAATTAATTTCCATTAATTGTACATAATAATGGTCCGAACTATGAAGCCCGGGCCTTAGAGTACTTACAGCATAGTAAGTCACCATTAAGGTAAACTCCTAGTGGTTTACCGGGATAAACGCGAGTCGGTTGGAGAATTTAATGACATATCGGCACGTTGGCCATAGTAGCCCAATGGTTTAGAGCGATTGGACGGAAACTAGAAGATCCGTGGTTCAAATCCTGACTATGGCATTGCATTTTTCAGTCTGGCTCTATCGTTTCATAGTGCGTCCTACACACGGCTAGTGTGAAACAACAGTTAATTTCCATTAATTGACCTAATAGTGGTTAACTATAAAGCCTGGGCATTAAAAGTACTTACAGCATAGTAAGTCGCCATTAAGGTAAACTCCTAAGTGTTTTACTGGGAAGAACACGAGTCAGTTGGAGAATTTACTGTCATGTTGGCATGCTGGCCATAGTAGCTCAATGGTTTAGAGTGGCTGGTCGGAGACCAAAAGATCCGTGGTTCAAATCCCGGTTATGGCATTGAATTCTTCAGTCTGGCTCTATCCTTTCAAGCAATTAATAATTTTCAAAGTATAGGGCATTGAATTCAATGGTCTTGGGCCATCGTTCAGTGAGGTTTACTATCCAATGATGAGTCTCTGATACGAAGAATTCAGTGACACCCAGTTGCACTGATTCAATGCTGTCAATAGTTCTTCCATGTAGATTCCTCCCAATTCCTGAACTTTACCACGGTTTTTTGTGCTGTATGTGTTGTTGCATTGTCCTGTTACAATATAAATCTATTTCGGTTAATTATGCTGGGTAACACCGTCGCAAAATTTCCTGAACTCGTTCCAGTTGTTGAGAGTAAACATCCGCCCGTTTGGAACAAACTCCCAGTGTATCACACTTTCAAAATTCAACCCGACACACAACGTTACCTTGGGACCGAAATGATTTTATTAAGGATGACTTTGGTAGGTTGGTGGTGATAAAGCCTTTCTTTCGGGACATCAGGGTTTCGATATATACCCATTCTTCATCACAAGTGAGAGTTCTCCTAACAAATCTATCATCCATGGGATTACGGGTAGGCTGGCTACAGATATCCACTCTAGGTTCAGCCTGTTGACCTTTCAGTTCATGAGATACAGAGCTACAGCTTATGTATGATTTTCCAAGTGTATTAATGTGGCAATTTATAATACCTGTTGATGCCCCAAGTTTTTCAGAAAGCCTATGAGTACATGTTTGCGGGTTTACTCGCAAAACTTTGAGTGTACCCTCAATATTCCATACTTCAGGTCTTTGAAAACGTGGTAAATTTTACTGTTTTTTTTTTTTTCATTGTTGAAACGCTGTAATCTCCATCGTTGTGTCACACGCTCACTAACGACATCTGCTCCTTCCAGCTCACATATTCTTCGAGCTGCGACAGCGGTAGTGCTTTAGCAGGATCCTAAGTGCAAACTTTGTTTCTATTTATTTTTTATTTGTTGTGCATATTCTAAAATTTTACAATTTACAACTCTTGGCTACATTTATTTGTCTTTACCTTGTTGCTACCTTCGCTTACATGACACTCTGGTCTTCTGCTCTGCCAGGTAGCTCTTAACCTCCATATCTCCTTGTTACTTGATTAGTCCCTCTCACCCCCCTCATCTTCCTTTCTTATATTCTTTACACTTCTGGCCCATTTTGCTTTTACTTTCTGCAAGAACTCAGCAATACTTCTTACCTTCTTTTCCTCCTTTCCCGTAAACATTTTATAGCTACTATCCTCTTCTCCACTTTCTCCCATTTTTCTTCCCAAACCTTTTTTCTCCACATTGCAACCTTCTTGCATTCTGTTACATAGTGTTCTATGCTTTCTTTTTCCCCATACACGTCCCTACCTCTTATGCCTTTTAGAAATGTTATTCCTGTTCTCATCCAAGCTAACCCTTCTCTCTCTTGCCTGTTGCAGTAATCTACATATGCTTCTCGTCCCCAGTTTCTTTTTATTTGCTTGTAAAATAGTAATGGTTTCATATTTTCTAGACTCCCCATATTTCCTGGCTTTCTATCTTCTATTCTGCATTTTACTAATTTACCCACATCGCTTGTATTCCTTTCCTCTAATCTCCATGTATCTCCCATTCCTATTTTTTCCCATAATTTCTCCTATCTCTGCCCACCAACTATTTGATTTCTCTATTCTTTTTTGCTGTTTCATGTAGAATTTCATAATTTCCCCTTCTTCTTTAGCCAAACACCTGTACCAAAATTTTATTATTCTTTCCATTATTATTCCATTTCTTCTTGTCTTTCCTAATTCTACTAAAGCTACTTCCCTAGGTTCTGATCTTGGTAACCTTACAAAACCTTCTGTAGTTTTGGTCCACCGTTTTGTTTACCTCTGTGCCCCCCACCGCCCCAGATCTCCACTGCATACAACATTTTGGATTCAACTAGTGCTTCATACATTCTCTCTAACCACTTGGTTGTCATTTCTAGCTTATATTTGCATATTCTTATCACATTCATTGCCGCCCTTTGTTTTGCTTCAATTTTTCTCCTGTGTGCTCCCCACTTTCAATTGTTATTCAACCTTACTCGTAAGTATTAAAATGCATTGACAACTTCTACACTTTTGCCATTTAGTACCCTCTGTTCATCTTTTTTTTCTCCACTTTGTGATTGTTTATTAACAACTGAGACTGATAAATGCTCGCGATGTACGCAATACTAACTATGAAATCCTGTATATAGCATTGCCAACCAAGGAAACCCAATAAATTTTCCAAAACATCAAAATCAAAAAGCCGTATTTACTTATGTCACAACCTAATACAAATGGCACCAGATGATATTAATAGTAAATACCAAAGAACGTTCAGTACCGAGCTGCATGGCTCAGGCGGTTTCGTCTTAGGCCCACATTCGAGAGGCTCGGTTACAATTCCCGTGGCCGACGTACCAGACCCATGGGTTTTTCGGGGTTTCCTCGGGTCGCTAGGCGAATTCTGGGTAGGTTAATTACATCCCTAAAATTTCCTTTCCCTTCATTTCATCTCCATTATCATCTCTCATCTGGTGGTCTATTTCAGGGTAGTAGTGTCGGCAGGTGTCTCGGCGGTGCATTGCAGAATGATATGCTCTGAGGTAAACTACTTCCTCCTCCAGTAGGTTGGGGGAATGAAATGGCGGATTTGGCAGCCAAGACGGCTACCATGAAGCCCAGGGTTCGAGTACCATCTGTGACATCGGAAGATTTTAGGGTCGTATTGCGGACAGCTGTGCAAACGTTCTGGCAGGAAGAGTGGTCCGCTCTCCGCAATAATAAACTTAGATCTGTGAAAGAACTTCCGATTCCCTGGGTTAGCTCCTGTCGGTCATCTCGTCGTGAGGAGGTGAATTTGACTCGGTTACGTATTGGGCACTGCTTTTTTACTCATAGTTTTCTTTTTAAACAGGAGCCTGCTCCGCTGTGTCCGTTTTGCAATGAAGCGTTGTCTGTACGACACGTGCTGCTAGAGTGTTTTCACTTAGCAGACCTTAGGACGTCTCTGCAGCTGCCGGACAGCTTTGCAGAAATGCTAGCGGACGATAACGCAGTAGTGGAGAAGGTTTTTAGATTCTTTTCTAGATTACACTTTAGGATTTAGTGAAGGAAATTTTTAGTAGGTATTCATTGATTTTTTTTATGTTCGGTTAGTTTTAATAGTTTTACTACAGTTGTATAGTTTTTTAGAAATTTTATATCTGGCTTTTGCCATGACAAGTTTTTTAAAAGGCGCTGATGACCGCCGTAGTTGAGCGCCCTTATACACATCGTCATCATCATCATTATCATCATCCAGTAGGTCTGTTACCAGACTCTGCTCCTCTTCTGTGGCCATTTCGGGACTACCAGCCAGGGACCTGTGGGGCTCGGATCGCCTGCTTGGTACCATTAGGGCTCGACTGCTGGGCTCGTTGCTGTCCCGCTGTAGGGGAGCGAGTTCGTTGTCCTGGCCTGTCGGAGGAAGACTCTATCCAAGTAAACTGTAGGGACCCTGTCCCTGTACTGTCGTGGCTCCTTGGATCGGCGGCCTTCTGTCTCCTTCGCCTCATCCTTCCTCCCGGAGGTGCCCCACTTGGGGCATAGGAACAATGGGCCCAGCATGATGACCTACGTACCAAATCCTCTTCCCTTAGGGGAGGGGATCCGTCCCCTTCAGCTGCCGAAGTGCGGGCGCTGCGGACCCTTAGCACTCGTGGTACCTCTGACGTTACTAGAGGAACCTCGGGCCAAACATGCCGAGCCCCTCCCGTAGGGGTGTTGTTCGGATTGGGTTGGACTCGAGGGGGCAGTGTGTTCCCGACACCCACGGGTAAATGGGTACTTCCGGCCAGGCTACGGCCGCCCGGAGGGGGTAGGGGTTGCCTGAACAGTCCCGGGTACTAGCCTGCAGAGCTAGTAGAAGGTGTGCTACATCACCATTCGGCACCACCGAGGTTTTCGGTAGTCTTCCCTGCGGGGTTGAGGCGCGCAAGTGGCGTATCCACTTCCATCCCGTCTTGACGTTGTGCTCAGCGGGGGGGGGGGGCTTTTTAGACTCCAGGTTTTGCCCTATGGAAAGAGCCCCGGAGTTTCCATCGCTCCCGGGTAGAAGGAGGCCCGGGTCCTACGGGTCCAGGACTAATGGGAGTAGAACCTCTGAGCTTAACTGTACCAAATCCTCTACATAATGAAATCCTAATTCTAAAGTACGTTAAGCAGGTGAATGTGTTTAGATTAACTCACAAAATCCGAATATGAAAAATCCTGTCGTTTTATGCGACGCTTAATCGAGAAAAGACCTGCTGAGAACAATTGATAGCGTATATTGTTGAGAAGCGAGATCTCATTTTGAAGTGCAACCTTGACCGAGAAATCGGAAAAGGTTTCACTCTCACTGAATGGAGAATTTAGCTAACGAACAAGAACCCTCATTAATCCCACAAGCATACTACTATGAAACAAATGCAAGTTAATGTGCTGTACATAAGTAAAGCATTCACCGTGGAACTAAGTAAAAGCCAGGTAGAACGTGCACTGATATTAAGAATGACACTTGTTCGTGGATGGTTCCTTTTTTCTTTAGGGATGGGTCTTACAGTCCAGGTATTATGAGAAGAGCCACATCTATATGATTTCTTCTTCTTCTTCTTCTTCTTCTTCTTCTTCTTCTTCTTCTTCTTCTTCTTCTTCTTCTTCTTCACTCCAAGGGCTAGGCAATGCTGCCTGTTCCGCCTTAAAACATGTCTGACTATCGTTTTCGTGGTCTTCCTGGATGTCTCTTTCCTCTAGGTTTATAGTTTATAACTCTTCTTGGGATCCTACCTCTCGGCATTCTCTCAATATGCTCTTTCCATTCAATTCTATAATTTATTATTTTTTCTTCTAAAGAACTTATTTCTTTTTTCATTTGGAATTTTATCTAAAACAGTACATCCCTTTACTGCTCTTAAGAATCTCATTTCGGCAGCCTGTATCTTGTTTTTGTCTGCTTTTGTTAATGTCCATGTTTCAGAACCAAAAACAAAAGCAGGCACAGCCATTACTTTATAAAATTACATCCGTGTTTCTTTTCTGGTGTTAGTTTTTAGGCTTCTATTTATTATGCCGCATATTTGTTGAAACATTGGTAATTTATTTTTAAAATCATTTTCATATTTACAACTGACACATGTTTCCAAATATTTAAAACCCGTAACTTCCTCTAAGATAATATCATCAATTACTATTTTGGTTCTAATAGTGTCTTTACCTCGAAACGCAATTGTTTTTGTTTTATTTGTGGAAATTTTGAAATTATAATTCTTATATAACTTCTGTAAAATATATACTGCTCTTTGCAGCTCGTCTTCAGTTTTACTTATAATTATTTGGTCATCCGCAAATAGCATCGTCTTAAGAATAAAATTTGGTGCAAGATGAATGCCTCCGTTAATCTTAAACATCCGCTCTCTAATCAGATCTTCTATATAAATTACAAATAAGATAGGAGACAAACTGCAACCCTGTCTTACACCTTGATTTGTATGTATCCATTTACTATACATTCCATTTCCAATATGTATGCTGATTGTTGTATCCTTATATGTAGAGTTTAGAACTTTAATGAGATGATTTGGGTAGCCTCTTCGAGTCATGATTTCCCACATTTTTTTCCTATTAACAAGATCAAACGCTTTTTCATAATCAATAAAAGCTATATGTTTCCAGATTAAATTGTCTTCTTTTTTCTATTATCTGCATAACTGTAAATGTAGCATCTGTACAGGATGGTCCTTTTCTAAAACCATTTTGTTCTTTTAAAAGTAGAATATCTGTAATGGTTTGTAACCTTTTACTTAAGATTCTTGCATATAATTTATATCCTGTGTTTAAAATACTTATTTTCCTATAATTCTCACATCTATTTCGAGCACCTTTCTTAAAAATAGATATAATTCGAGCATGTGTCCAGGATCTTGGGATCTGGCATCCATTCCAACAACTATTAATTAAATTCAAAATTCTTTGATTTAGTATTGGTCCACCATATTTCAATAATTCTGCACTTATTGCATCTTCTCCTGTGGCCTTCCTATTCTTCATTTCTTTTAATGCCGTTTCTAATTCTTCTAAAGTAATTGGATCTACATTTCCGCATATAAGGTCATCGTTTTCTTCTTCTTCTTCCAAAGAGCTATTATACCACAAATCTCTGTAATGTATAATCCATTGTTCTTCTCCAATTACATTTATATTTGCTACATCTCTTTCTTCACTATCTAGGTGCTTAAGCACTTTATAGGCCATCATTTGCCTTCCATATATATCATCTTCAACAGTGCCAATAAATTGTCCCAGGACTCTTGGTAAGCTTTCCTTACAATATTTTTCGCTTCATTTCGTTTTTTCCCTATATATCTCCCTTGCTTCATCAGTTTGCTGTTGCATCGCTTGTAAACGGGCTAATTTCTTGTCTCTTATTGCGTTTGAAATGTCTTCATTCTATATTCTTAATCCTTTATTCTTACGATGTTTTCTTCTATATGATTTATAGTGACGTATATATAGAAAAGCGTTTGTCGTTAGTGGTTTTTAGTGTTGGCAAGCAATTAATCTAAGCGAGCTTATCAGGCCATTCTTAAGAAGATGTAAGCATGAGACAATACTGAACCCACTGAGGGCCCTCCTCTGTAGCATAGATGGTAGCGTGTCTACCTCATGTTCAGAAAGTCCCGAGTTCTTATTTTGGTCTAGGTAAGTTATCTGGAACAGGTTTATTTCCAGAATTTTCCCTTACTCTGAAAAGTTGAATGTCAAGTAACTGTAAACTCTACGGACCTCGGACTCATATGAGCATTATTCCACCAGTTTCATTCATTTCCGATATGACTTAAGGTTGGAGAAGGTTACATTTACACCAGAAAAAAGCAACCCGCAATTTGTATTTGCAATAGGACAAGAGCAGTGCCTCGCGCACTGTGATTTACATTAAATTCATTGCGCTCACTAACCCCTTGGAGAAAAGGTGAAACTGAATGAATAACGCTACAGGTCATAGATATGTGCGGAAAATGCATAACATTTGCTCGCTAAAAGATCCGATCCACAAGTGGAGTTGTCCAGATAGAGCATTCAACCTGGCGGCCCTCTAGAATTCACAGGAAGTACTCTTTCCTTTCAGAAAGCATTTCTACACGGCCTCACGCCACAAAATTTAGAAGCATTTCTGAAACACAAGTAAACGGAACGAAATCCTTCGCAGACGTTACCGCCATCATGTTCCGATACATTTTAAGAGTTCTATAACCAATACTAAAGCTGCTTGGAAAGCTTTACTTATATTTCCATCATTAAACAAAATGGCTTCGTGGTGGCACAGAAGGCTCGTATTCAGGAGGCCGTGATTTCAATCCCGGTGACGTAGCTCTGAAAGTTGGTTTCTGTTTCATTTCAAATGTATTTGAAAATGTACCTTCAGGTTCCGTGGTGTGAGGCAGTAGAACTCAGACAGCGCAGAAGCCATTTCCAAGGAAATGCTATTTTCTCTGGACAGAAGATTGATTGATATGTATATAAGGGCGCTCAACTCCTTGATCATCAGCACCCTTTCAAAAAACTAATTCATGGCAATAGCCAGATATAAACTATTCAAAATTTAAAAAAAACAGATCAAAACAAAAATACAATAAAAGAAATAAGCCCAAATCGTTAAAAAAATTATAATAAAAAGCTATAATTACCAATAAAATAACAAAATGCATAAAAAATCCCTACTTTCAATATCAACATGTCATGACAAAAGCTACCTGGCCCAGTGCTTGTTGAAACAAATTGTTCCTTTTCTTTGGGGCTGGGCTAGCCCTTTCAGCAGGTTTTTCCTGCCTTCTCCTCAATGTCGTTTGGGCACTAAGGACAGGACTACCCGCTCCACATCCTCAATGGAGGAGGACGGCTTCCGCACTGGTAGCTTCGAATCGAGTCTCTGGAGACAACAAAACTGCGACCGGTGAAGATGAAAGTCGCCGATCGGCGTCCTCTCCAGATGATTCCTCAGATGTTGACGGAAATGTCCGCGGACTTTTGTGCTGGCTAGCTTTCCTTTCCCTGGTCTTACTATTTTTCTTGAGGAAGTAAGTTTTGTCATACACGGTCTTAAATTTCCTTGGCGATACATTATATATTACCGGTTCACATGTTCTTGAAGTGGATGCTTTCGGCGGTGACTTGGCTGAATCCTTCTTCTTAGGACTGGACTTGGTCTGGGCACTCACTGCTGTTCGTGCTGGCGTTTGTTGCTTTGGCTGTGATCTTGGTGTGACTGATTTTTCGGATATTACTTTCCCGTTAATTTCGGTGGTTTGTGTTGCGATTTCACGTCTAGGTACCGGCTTAGCTGCAACTGAACTATAGGTAACGGTCCTAGGTACAGAAGCCCGGAGAATACGCAATAGTTTCTGGGCTTTCACGAAGGACACCCTCTCTGTTACCCGGATCTCTTGGATCGCCTTCTCTTCCATAAAACGGGGACATTCTCTGGAGTTTGATGAATGATTTCCACTGGACAGCGGAGGATTGCCTGGTCATTCATCGCCCTCTTGAAGCGTGGACCGTGAGGGACTTCTGCGCGTATGTGGCGTGTAGCCTCCTCCCTTCCTTCCCTCATCCCTTTCTCTTGGGGGTGGTGCCACCATAGATCTATTTAGGTAGTGGTGCATGGGGT
This sequence comes from Mantis religiosa, assembly GCA_030765055.1. Lineage (NCBI taxonomy): Eukaryota > Metazoa > Arthropoda > Insecta > Mantodea > Mantidae > Mantis > Mantis religiosa. The sequence continues at coordinate 31,878,856 of CM060953.1, read as the reverse complement.
GTCCCACTAAATCACTTAAGTAACACATTCATCCATAACAGTAAACAACGTTGCGATATGGTAAAGAGGATGTGATATTATCTCTCACGTTTAGGTGCGACAATAACTCAAAATTGTACTCGGCTAAAAATGCATTCATATCATTTAACAATAACAAATCATCACAACGTATATTTGCTTATATTAAAAACTCTAGACGCGACAGTGTAACTTCTGACTTGGACTTACAACTTATGAGCTATGTTTAGTTTTGCAAATATGGCTTAGGCCGGGCGTGTAACAACTTGTAATGTTATTACCTAGAAAGTAAATGTACTTTCATTATTCTTTTTAATGTCCTCTAACTTTAAGTCATATCGGACGGTGAATTAAATGGGTTAAATGATGCTCAAAATGAAACCAGGGTCCATAGCGCTTAGAATTACGCGACATTCATCTTTCAGGATAAGCGGTAACCCCGGGAAGAAATCTTATCCAGATAACGCATCTTGACCGAGATTCGAACTCGGGACCTCTTGAACGTGCAGCAGACACGCTACCATCTATGCTATAGAGGCGGGCCTTTGTTTAAAACAGCAGAATTTCTCAAATATGTCTGAATACGTTCCAGATATTCATAGGGAAAACTAAACTCATTAATACGAAGGGTATAATTAAAGTTCAGTAAGCAAAAGTGTTGGGAATGAAGATGCCAGTTCTTCAAACACAAATAATTCATTCCTCAACTCAGGGGTTAAAGACATACACTTCTCCCAACGTTTCTGCCATTTTTAAACCCTCAAAGGATTAAGAATGTTCAGGCTCTGCAGAACACGCCTCTGTCTCCATTTGATCTAAATTTTGCAATCTATTTCTCCATATTTGGGACAGGAGAATATGGAGGGTGTGGCAACAATTCATAACGCAATTCATGCAGTTTGTCAGCGGTAACTCCGAATGAATATGCCAGGGCATCATCTTGGTAGAAAAGAACTTTCTTCTTTGCCATATGGGGCTGTGTCTCCTTTAACTTCTTGTCGAATTAGGCCAATAACTCACAATAGTATGCTTCATTAATTCGTTTTCCTTTTTCCAAGATGTCAATCAGTATGACATCCAACGCGTCTGTAAAAAATCGTCACTATCATTTATCTAGCCCGTGAGACTGTGTTTGCCTTCTTTGGTGTAGATTCTCCGAAAGCAACACATTGATTGTTGCTTTTTTTAAGTATAATGATGAATGCAGCTCTCAACGACAGGGACAACTTGACAAAAAGTCCTTCGGTTTTTTAAACTGCTCCAAACACAGCTTGAAAACCGCACTGTGAGGAAACGCGGCAGCCATCGGGCCGACAGCTTTGTCATCTGCAACTTATCGCGCAAAATACGAATTGCCGTTCCCATCGATACACCTATGGCCTCTGCCATTTCGCGAACTTTCGTTAGACGAGAATCATATCATTGACTTTTTCACTGGCATCCTCGGTAACCGCATCTGGCCGCTCCTCGTAAAAAACGGATGTTAGGTCAGTTTAAATTTCTTATACCAATATCTAAATAATGTCATAGAGAGCGAAAGGTCTCCGTTACTCTTTTATCTCCTCACAACTTTTTCAGTCTAAAAGTAATAAGCAAGTCACTGAACGATACTGCACTTTTTCTGCAAAAATATTTGAACAACTTATTAAATGTCTGTAAAATCCAAACTAACCTATGAATTTGTTTTGCCAACGTGTAACAAATGACAGTACATGATGATAACACATACTAACCTTACCAACACCATATATATAGGAGGCTACAGTCTCAGGCAGATATCCTATAGAAAGGCGCGGAATCTATTACAGTTCGTGCTCACAAGCTCACCAGAAGCATGAGTGGAAAGCCGAATGAAAGCGAAGCCACGATAGATAGGAAACCAACCCAACGTTCGCCTACCCAGCCGAGAAAACCGCGATTGTCGGATGTGGAGAGAGCCAGAACGGCTTTCCCACGGAGTCCTAAAGAACCTATGCGGCGGAAAAGTCGGGCATTAGCAATTCTAGCAATGGCAGTGCGTATGGTGCTAACAAAACGTGACATTGCAGACATGGGATCAGTTTCACCAGCTAAAAGTCAGTGTAGGGGCAAATGGACCATAGATCAAATAGATCACATATTGAACACTTTTATTTTGTGTAATAGTAACTTTTAACTTGTTTACTTTTGTGTGATAGTAGCGTTCTTACTTTCACAGTGCAAAAAACAATTTTGTACTAATAAAATTTCGATAGCTTAATTTCACCGCTTGTCATCCTTTTAGACTTTCAACAGAACTGAAAAACGGTCAGAATCCAAACTTGGTGAAAACGTAGAGTCAGACTGAAAAATTCAATGCCATAGCCGGGATTTGAACCAAGGATCTTCTGGTTTCCGTCCAGCCGCACTACCATTGTGCTACCATGGCCAACGTGCCGATATGACATTAAATTCTCCAACTGACTCGTATTTTCCCGGTAAACCACTAGGAGTTCTCTTAAACACATGAGACCACTACCTTAAGTTGTACATGTAAGTACTTTAAGTCGCCATTAAGGTAGTTGTCTCGTGTTTAAGAGAACTCCTAGTGGTTTACCGGGAAAAACACGAGTCAGATGGAGAATTTAATGTCATATCGGCACGTTGGCCATAGTAGCACAATGGTAGTGCGGCTGGACGGAAACCAGAAGATCTGCGGTTCAAATCCCGGCTATAGCATTGAATTTTTCAGTCTGACTCTACGTTTCCACAATTTAGCCTACACACGGCCAGTGTGAAAGAATCATTAATTTCCAAATTTGGTGTTTAAGTTCAGTTTCTTCCAATGCGAGTCGAATAACTTAAAAAAAAAATCCTATTCCCTAGACAACCCTTGACATTGAAAGCTTTCCGTAAACATAGTTTCTCAAAAATGTCTCTAATAATTTTTATCAAAATTCCGCATGTTCAAAATATTTACATAGCAAATGAATTGTACATCTTGAAAGTTCTAAAAATAGCATGTGAGGTCCTCTTGAACATATTTTGCATAACTGGTAAAATGTAAGCTATATACAAAATCTCATTACATAAAAAGTCTAGATATATCTAAAGCACAAGCTGTATATGCAATAATTTTTCATGGAAATAACCTTTTGGAGACATACGTTGTTATTAGTTTGAATTTAAAAGCAATTACACGTTTCTCAAATAGAAAGGCCCTATTGGCTTCCTTTATCTCTTATATATGCAGCGAGAAAGGAATTTTAAAGTAACCACATATCCACCAGTCTTAAAAGATTCGACTACTGCGTGAGAAATTCGGGCTAAAAGGAAATATGAGTGTAGTACATATCACTACGAGGACAGCTACAAAATAAAACAAATGAAACACGTAGTATTTACCTGCTACTTACTTTATAGTTCTTGAGTGTTAAGTTTCCCATGAGTTGCTAAATTACATAATGAAATGAGGGTGAAAATAAAGTCGGAAGTCATGCTGTGTTTTGAGATGTTATCAAGTGATAGAAAAGATCCAACAAGTTAACTTGCATAGTCAGCATTGCTGAAAGACGGTCATTAAGACGGCGGTTTCGTCAATGGCCGGATTCAATTCCCGTGGCCGACCTACCTGAGCCATGGTCTTTTGGGGAGTTTTCACGGGTCGCCATAGGAGTACACGGTACGTTATTTACATCCCCCGAATGGCCTGTCCCTACATTTCATCTCCATCATCACCATTATTGGTGATATCTTTGAGGGTAGAAATGTCGGCGGTGTCTCGGCGGTGCATGGGGGATGATATCCTCTGTGTGAAGCACTTCCTCCTCCGGTAGGTTGGTCGCAGGTCTCCGAACCAACTGATGGGACCGTCTTTGAACCACAGTATGGGTGAAAGACCGTTGTCTTAGTCTACCGTGAAAGGTTTCCATCTAAGTAAGCTATAGGGACCCTGCCCTCTGCACTGTCGTGGCTCCTTGGGAGGGAGGCTCTGTGTCTCCTCTCTCCTTATCCTCCCTCCGGGAATGCCCCACTTGAGGACATAGGTACAATAGATCAAGACTGGTCGCAGTGTCCAATGCCCTCCGAAGTAATCCTAATTTTAATCTTAACAGCCTGCATAACTAAATGAGAAAACCATTTTGTGCAAGAAAATGCATTGAGATGTCATGACCAAATTTCCAAAAGAGGTCTAAGACATTTATTCTCTTTCTTTTGTTCTCCATTTATTTATTTTTATGTTTTACAGCAGACTTATATGGTATACATAACTATAATCAAATTGCAAGTTACTTTAAAATTGTGTTTGATACTCGTCTCTTTAAAAAACTAAATTAAGAAATAGAAAATCAAAATTTTTAGTATACTTATCTCTAGTAAGTAGAAATTATACAAAAATTTTGACATGTAGATTTAAGCCAACTACACATTTCAGATCCTGAGTCAAAAATAGCATTTTTAAAGGTGCACCTGTGTGCATTTTGTCTAATTCTTTCCATAAACAGCCAAACAACCTGCATAAAAATACACAGCAATTTAAGGTGCTTTCACAACAAAATGTATACACTGAGTAATTTGCTAATGGCATGTGACATGCTCTTATCTTGAATTTAAATCGCTACTTTTTGTTTCAAATCGTAAGTTACTATTAATTATTCCTTGTGGTCCTGCAAAGAGTATGGAATATCAAAAGTATCACATAAAAGACTTACCATTTGGGCTGTGTGTAGTGAAAGCTGGTCTTTAAAAATAAAAAATGAGTACAACAATAAGCTTCTAGAACAGTGATTAAAGATAATTTTGTTAATGCAGCACATCTTGTTTTTAATACAAAGAAAGAAGAAATCGTCTTATATCCGTATTCCAAACCTTAGTCTATACTCGGCTAGTATGAAAAAAATTAATTTCCATCAATTAACTAAACTATTAAGAGTTACATGATGAAGCCTGGGACTCAGGTACTTATAGCAAGTCGCCACAAACGGTGTATCTTGGATGCGAGAGTCCCTAGTGGTCTACTGGACAAATATGCGAGTCAATTGGAGAATTTAGTGGCACGACGACACGCTGGCCGTGGTAGCTCAATGGGTAAGAGCGACGGAGATCCGTGGTTCAAATCCCAGCCATGACATTGAATTTGTCAGGTTGAATCTATCCAAAAACGATTAGTTTCCACCAATTAACTTAAAGAGTTTATGCGTTCTGTTATTTTTCAATGCTCCAACCGTATCAATTTTGTATTCTTTGAAAAATGCATCGATTTTTAGCCTTGTTGCGATATACAGTTTAGAAAATTAATTTACATCTATTTATTAGAGAATATTTTCGGTATAAAACCTGAAATTGCAGTGAACAGTTTTTCTCACAAAGAAATAATGTATATCAAAGTTAAGAATTATCAAGATTTTTAATATAGTTCGTTGTCCAACACCTTAGTTTTTCCTTTACAAATTAATGCCTCTCTCAGTTTAAATTATGTGTAAAATAATATAATAGCATGTTCCTCTAAATGCATATAAAATAATTTTTAACATGAAATGCAATTGAGAAAAGTATAAAAAGGGTTCATATTAAGTAAAACCAACAATACATTATGTTTCTTTAACTTTGATGGTCATTTTGTAAATGATTTTACTATTTATACATTTATAATTAAAGCTTACAGTTATTTATTTTCAAAAACTAATGCCTTTATGTGAGAATTACTGAGTGCTAAGATTAATAGTTTTATAAAGAAATAATAGGAGGAAGAACTCATAAGTTCTATATGTTAAAATCATAATAATATAGAAGCAAGTGTAGCATTTTGCCAATTAATAAAAAATAATTACTATAATTCCTAAGGAAGGTTATGTGTTGAGGAAGAGGCTCATGTCAGAATAGCTAAGGCAACAGGAATTGAGTGAACTCAGCTCAAAGTGCCGTGCCCAGAACTTAGTATGTTCCGAACCTTATATTTTGCAATTTACGTCTTCCAACGTTAAGTCATGTCCGACGATAAATGAGTCCGGGGTCCATTAATCTTAGACTTGCCCGACATTCGTCTATCAGTATAACGGAAAACGCCGGAAAAAACCTTATTCAGGTAACTTATCCTCACCGAGATTCGAACTCGGGACCTCTTGAACGTGAGGAAGACACGCTACCATCTACGCTTAGTAATTTATAATAGTACACACGTATACAAAGTTCTCAAAGTTAGGAAGACGAAAGAATTCTTAAAATTTACAAGTCACAGAATAACAGTTGTGTTTCAGATGTAATATTTGGCAATGTATCACGTAAGAACTTTGGTGTGTTAATAATAAGGTAGGAGGGACTTTTATCTGTCTTTTATTCAATGTTTTTTATTGAGATTGGTCATCGTAGTAAATATAAACCGCGCTCGGATTATACACAATTCGCGGTTACTACAAGACAAATTGCAATTTAATAGTTGAGCAACTCATGGCAACATACGTTCCCATTGTTAGTATAGAAACAATTATTTTAAGTCCTAAACCAGAAGTTATAAGATATAATGCATTAAACGCTATGATTTCTCGTTCAAAAGTTCAGAAATATGTGAATTTGATATCATTCGTAGGCAACTTGCTTCAAAGAGCTCATCTATCAACCTCCATTTAATCTATTGGCCAACTTAAATGTTGTTTTTATTCGTATACGGTAATAAAAATATCACATAGTTCAACTCCATAAGTCTTCACAGAATTCATAAAAATGTAGATACTGTACACAATATCAGCATATACCGGGTGAGTAAGAAGTATGGAACAATGCCTGTAACCACGCTGTTGCAACCCTTGAAGTGATATTTTTAGAAAAACTGTAATATATCAACATATCCTCAAATTAATAGATATCATTAGAAATAAAAGGTGTTACTTTTTTATGTCAACTCTTCTTTCTGCAGTATTGAACTCTCAGAAGGTACAAACCAATACCCTTTCAAAACCCTTTCATTTAAATTTATTAGGACCTTACTGTATGTGCACTAAGCAAACAAAAACGCATCATTACTTCAAATTGAGTATGTTTTGAATTAAACAATACAGTAGGCTACTTCAATATGTGGCTTTGGATTGAACAAATACAGACAAAAGCTAAGCTAATAAGGACAACAATGCTTACTTCATTGCAAAATCTTCCAGAAAATGATTATTCATGACACAACTTACAGAAACACAACGAACTGAAGTACTAATGATGATCTGATATGATGACAGGAGGAGGACCCAAGAAGAGGTTTGTGTCGTGTTTAATGAAATACATCCAGAACGAAGGACTACTCCGTCTACGGTAAGCAAAATTTTGAAAAATTTCAATGAAACTGGAAGTGTTAAAAATAAGGTAAAGTCGAAAGGTCAAAACGAGTTACAGATGGTGATAAAGCTCTTGATGTTTTATTATCAGTGGAAAAAACACCTTTACCTACTCTCCAGCATATTATGGAAGGCAGATGGTAAATTACTTAAATCATGAATTTCCAGGAAGATGGATTAGCGAAGAGGGAGTATTGAATGGCCGCCAAGATCTCCTGACCTAAACTTTTTGTTATGGGGATATTTACAGTGATATAACCAAGGTACATTTTTCTTCAAATGTCACCTACATTTTATCAGATACTTTTTCCCGAACTTCCGAAAATGTTTTCTTTGAGTCGCAGATTACAACTACATTTTTTCATAACGACATGACTGGAAAATGTCATTCGTGCTAACTACGCCACCAGCCCACGCAATACCTTAGTCTTCACAAAGGCTTTTGACATATTTTGGTAACTACATTTTTAAGAAAGTTAATTGCACTTCATTAACGTCATTTATTGAAGGAGAGTTATGGTCGTAAACTTTTCAGAATTCGGTTTAAGTAAAGCACACTGTGATTCGACCTTAAAGAAACAGCAAGGGAAGGTGACAGAATTTTTATCAGAACTTTTGTCATTCAAAATTTGCGTTCTAAATCTAAAATAATTTGACATAATTTATAATGTTAATTCCCATAAAGAACAAAACAGGAATGTTTTGGAAATTACGACATAATTTTGACTACTTAACGGCCCAACCACCCAAAAATATTTTAAGTGAGCTTTGAAAACTTAACACCAAAATTGTGCATCTTTTTGCCTTTATGGAACTGCACACCAAAAGGTTGTACTTGGGTTTTGGCCGCATAAAAACTGCACATACTTACCAAACAATTTTCATTTCGTTTGATATGGAGTACCATTGCAATTCATAAATCAACATTTGGACTTAGAACCGCGCCATGGCTGAGCGGTTAGACGGCTAGGCTCTCACCTAGTTGGCCCGGGTTCGATCCCAGGCGAAGTGGGATTTGTGGTGGAAAACATGGCACTGGGCTAGGTTTCCTCGGGGTCCTCCGGTTTCCCCCACCATCATTCCACCAATTGCTCCATCAATCATTCATCTCAGGCGTTAGGCCGACCCCTCAACCCTGATTTTATCTCAGGTCAGATGCTTCGGCTCCCTCGCTCTGAGGTAACCCAGCATTGACGAGAAAGGGAGGCGAAAAAACATTTGGACATACAAAAAGAGACTTGCATTAAATTGGAAAGCAATATACGAAGTAAGATAAGTTTGTCAGCCACATGCAAAAGAAACATCGAAAGGAGAATCGTATTATAAAGCAAACATATCGTATGAAATTTCTGAAATGCGCAGGTTTCAGCCAACAGCAGTGCACTGCTCCACCACTCCAGCTGCACTGGGTTGCAGAATTACTATCTATCATTTGGTAAGTAGATATAATTATATTCTGTGACGTAAATCTCACATGACTCTAGTGTGGAGTTTCCGAGTAGGATGCCAGTGTACAGTAGCCGGATAATCCCTCAAAAATGGTAGACCGGTTCGCCGTACACATCTGAACAAACCTCGTAAGGCAGTCATATGAATTTTCCAGCCATATTCAGCCAGATTAATCCAAAGTCAAGCTAAGGGTAAACAAATTGGAATTATACATGGAACTAAAAGGATTCGGAGTGAAGAAAACGAATTAAATGTTAAACTGCAACTGAAAGACATTAGAAAATATCACTATCATAACTTCAAGCCTGAAGACATAAACGTTTTAAGAAAACTAAATGGAGGTAGAATATTGTACCAAATAAAACAATAGCAGAATTAAACATATTACCCTTAAGGAACGTATATAAAAATAAACAACAATGTATATACTAACATGTTAAAGTAATGGGAGATGAAAAGAAAATCAAAACAAATGAATACAAACCGAACAAAATACGAGAAATATGACGATCTAAGAACAGATGGCTGGAGTAATAACCGAAGAAGCTGTAAGTCTATCCTTGTCACGGTATTCTCAACATGGGATTTGTAACGAATTCGCGTCAATGGAAATGTATTTAAGTTAAGGACACATTTACAAGGCCGTTAACCGTAAGGATGTATGACGTAACACCGAATTTAATGTAAAGCAGTTTAATGGAGGATGGCAGTTCAAGTTCATGCCATTTTTTCATATTATTCTAAAAAACTGTTTCATCTTTTTGTAAATGAGTGTTCCAGCCCTTTTCGAAGCCTGAATACGCAATTTCCCCAGAAATTCAAGCATGCAATTAAACGGTAAAGTTATATACTTAATCCATTCAGCTGGACACAAGTAATAAGTTATATGATGGGTCCGGTAGAAGTACTCATTTTGAGACCCATTTTGCAAATTTTCGAAACATATTAAAATCACTTTTAAGATGTGTTTTATAATAAACAGTGATTTTGTGGTCGTTTAAATAAGAAATTGCTAACACATTTTTAAATTAATAATTTTATAACAATAACAATATTGCCTAAACTTACAAAATTAGGAACACAACTGATACCAATTTGAAAAGGGGGCGTGGCAGAGCAGCTCCTCTAAGGTGGGAAACAACAAAGTTCTCAAATGTCTATCTACAAAATTAATTAGAAAAATCCTCGTGTTAGACACAGTTTCCACACACATTTTAAGATGACAGTGGGTCAATACTTACTCATCAAAGTGCCTAGATCACTCCCACGTGCAAATGGCAGAGATACACGATCGTCCAGCTGCTGTGGAGTTATAGTAGAGCTGATGGAGTAGTAATAGTAGTAGTAATTGTTGTTTTAGTGACGATTGTTTATAGGGTAGTGGTGCGCTACATCTTACCCTTCTTTTGAAGTTCATATTGTTGGGTGAGTGCTGATTGCAGTAGAATAAGGCAACTAAATTTAATAATCATTTTATATACATATATTTATTTAATATTTTTAACTCATTTTAGCCGACCTATTGCCAAAGCTTAACAAAGTCCATTAAGGTTCTTCAAAATTATGATGAAATTCCAAAAATGGTTTATTTTTTATTTTAACACAAACCAATTAATATAATAGCAAGGGGAGTTAAATTATGGTTTATTATAAGTTGAAAGACTGTAACTATTACAGCATTTTCGATAACGGAACAGCCTTCACCAGTGGGTAGAAGGCATTTGTTCAAATGCCGGAGATATGTCTTGGTGTTACACGGCGAGAGGCGTGTGCACGACCGAGAAACGGGGAGAACTGCGCTCCCGCTTAAGCTAGGACGACAGTAACTCTAGAAGGCGCTAAGGACCACGGGGATGACCGCAAGGTATTGTCACTTATTTTCTGTGACATTTTTCTTTATTTTTCTTTATTTCCCTCTCTCTTTTGATATTACCGATAAACATGAAAAGCATTCTACAACTTTGACCAAAAGCGTGTTCATGTTTGTGTGATAAACACAAAAAAAAAAAAAAAAAAAAAAAAATATCCGTATTTTAAAAATGAATTACAGAACTTGCATGTTGATATAAAGATAATCACAACACTCCAGTTTCTTTCTGAGCTGTCAAAATTAATTTGCAACATTTTATATCGCTATTTTGAAAGTTCTAACTCAACTTTTATGAATTACTAATATATGTATAAAATGCAACGTCCTGTTCAAAAAATTTGACTAATTTTGAGTAATATTTCCAACAAATACTATTTTAAACACATCATTATATTAATATTAAAAGTATGTCAATATGCCTTTTAAATTATAATTGCTTATTCATAACTAGGGGATGAGCTCGTTATTAATTTTTCCGAATTATTTTTATTGGCATTTTCAAACGGTGACAGTGAAAAATTGTATAAATAGCAGATAGTTAAGGATATGTCACACTATTCTTAAAATATAGATATATAAAATGTATAAAAATTATACATTACGTAATTTTACTAAAATTTAACTTTAAAAAATGCCAAACCGCGAAATGTGAAATGCGAGATAAGTGGCCTTCAAATAAACCATCATAATTATGGAAAGTATATCATAAAACATCTAAATATGGTACTTTTGTCTTTAAATGATAGAGGAACAACTGGTACAAAAATAAGGGCATACCTTTCTGTGCAGCAAGATATTTATATATAAAAAACCGTTAGATTAATTTATAGAGTTCATTCAAAAGAACATTGTAAACAACTTTTTATTCATTTAGGCATTTTAACGTTGCCATCGATGTATGTGCTGAATTGTTGTCTTTTATATGTTAAAGAAAATCTTAATAGCTTCATACCTTGATCTAATATACATACTTACTCAACAAGAAACTGTTTGAATTTATATATAAATAATAAAATTCAGAATAGTTTTATAGTCGTCTCAATCAAATTATACAATTTTTCCCACAAAGAATAAGAGAGCTCCCAATTTTAAGTTTTAAAAGGACTGTACGACATACATTGGTGGCAAACTCATTTTATTCTATAAATGACTTTTATAATGTAGCTTGGTAGGTTTTAATTTATGACGTTGCTATACTGCAAAGTTAACGGCAATAAAGGTCTAAGAACGGGCAGAAGTAAAGATATTTTAGAAATTAAATTCAGAAAATCAGATTTGTCGTAACTTTTACTTCTTTCAGTAACTTCTTTCACATCTACTTTCCTATTTTCATGTAAATAGTAACTTATTATAATAGGGGACATATTACTGCACCTTATCAATCTAAAGATTTCTATGACAACACAGATATCCCAAAGATAGAATTTTACAGTATAGTTAAGGCATGTCTGGCTTCAAAAAGTTTGGAAAATTTATTAATAATAAATAAATTCACAACTAATACCTTTTTCCATTTAATTTAGTTCAGAATATATATTTATTTATATATATAATTTCCCACAGTGACATTCTCAATGAGCGCGGTCAGCTTTTTGTTAACCCTCAGCGCTGCCGTGCCTTTACACTGATTTCTACAGTATGTCACGTTTGTGGTACATCTTACATTCTGGCTTCACAAACCTGTTTATTTTTATTGTCTCTGCTGCTTTACTTAAAGCAAGTGTTACATTCCACCCAAAAATTATATACCAAGATTTTACCCCAAAATGCAAGGTTTATAGCTTTCGTGTGTGACAGTTTAGAAACTAAGTCGATTAATTACCGAACTTGGTAAGGAACTGATGCACTATGAATATTTTCAAACAAAATCCAACATAATAAGTTACCCTTTATACCGAAAAATTGTGTTAAAATGGCTGACAGGATTTTGATTAAAATGCCAAAGGTTTATTATATCTACAGGACAAACAAAACTAATATATTAAATTTTCTGAAAGATTTAATTTCACTCTGAACTGATTTTGCATTTAGTAAACGATAAGATATAGCCAAAACGTCACTACACAAAAATTTAAATCACGTGAAACCACAAAAAGTATTTTCAAATAAACATTTTATTAAGTTAATCATTTTGGAGACATTTCTTGTAATTTATATAAATAACTTTTCTTACCTGTAAATACCTTTCTTTGTTTTACTTGTTATGAAAACAGTAAGCTATTTGAAAGTAACGTGCTCTTTAGAAATCTGACTATCGGTTTATCTACTGTAGGTATTTTACAACGAAATATATAAATATGAATTGAAGTTTATCTGGATAAACAACGAGAAGCCAGAATAATGAGCTGCTATTTTTAATTTCTGATCCAGTTATGTTTCTGGAAGCATTATTAAGATCACTGAGGAGCTCTTGTTATAAAAATAATCTCTTGCTCATACCTCTATGACAGACAATCTTAAATGCATTAAAACGGTTTCCAAATTGCATCCTGAACACAATTAGCTATTGGAACACAATATTCCATATAACATTATTAACATCAATGGCAAAGTTTTTCTGGTGACCTTTTCAAGTAGTGTCATTTTTTAATATAATTTATAACGATATTTTTACTAAGAGTACCCTAATTCCCATCTAAATAGCAGAGATTACAATGTGACAAATCTGCTACACTCATACACTTCTACCTTAACATTAAATTACTCAAAAAATTAAAGTCAAATAAACATTTATTCTATAAATATAAATGCACTTTTAGATAGGTAGCACTGAAAGCAGAGTTTTTAACATGAGGCAGTCATACCAAAAATTAAAAATCACACAATTTAGAAGGATAATATCTCTATAATACTGCATTGTTACCAACCTTTTTTGTTGCGGCTAAGGCTAGATACATTTACGTAACTAAGGGGAGGCTTCATAAATTAAATAATGTCAGATTATTTAAATATTCGAAATTCAACTCTTTACAACTCAAATAAATATATTAAATTTACCGATACCTATACTACTTCCTTTGCAAAGGGGATTAAAATATGAACTATAAGTAATGCATCTAATTTATAATAAAGGAATAAATAAACAAAAATATGTTAATAAAACATTTGTTATAATCATTCTGTTAGTGTATGTTTACCACAGCCTTCTACTTGTTATAAAGTACAGTGCGATCCATATAAACCTGAACCATTTCAAAAGGTCATGACTTCTGAACCAATAATAGGACACACGTGCAACTTTGGGAGAATATAATACACAATTGGAAGATTACATTACACTATTTACATCTCAGAGAAAATGTTGGAAGTGTCCTCCACCAGCATCTATATATCGTTGGTTCCATTTTCTTTGATACGACTATAGCCACTGAAGTTTATATGGGTATCTTGAAGACATTTGTGGAGCAGCTGGATGATGTCGAATTGAGAAAAGATTATTTGCAGCAAGATGGAGCAACGTGACATATATCTAATGATACCATGGAACCTGTAACCAGTTTCTTTTATAATCGAATAGTCTCAAACGGTGTGTGGCCCCCCAGATCCCCTGGCCTAAGCTCACCGGATTTCTTCTTGTGGGGGCAACTGAAAAATAGAGTGTACAAGAATAGGCCACGGACAATTGATGTTCTCAAGGAATCCATTCGAACCGAAATAAGTAACATTGGCGAGGATGCTCTCAGTAAAACTTCAGAGAATATGGTGAGACGAGTGCAAACATGTATAGATGCTGGTGGAGGACACTTCCAACAATTTCTATGAGATGTAAATAGTGCAATGTAATCTCTCAATTGTGTATTATATTCTCCCAAAGTTGCACTTGTGTTCTATTATTGCTTCAAAGGTTATGACCTACTGAAATGGTTCAGGTTTAAATGGATCGCACTGTGTTATGAGTGTGTATGTGATGCCAGTTCTCGTGGAATGAAGGTCAAATAATATCGAAGGCCAAACAAAGTCTAGAGCTGACTTGCGCTATTTCCACACAATTGAATAGCGGAATTCTTTATAATTTGATATCCAGACTGTCTAAAAAATAATGTACATGTGTTAAAAGTGATTCTATGTTACAAACTTTAAAAGACTTACTTCATAAATATACATTGTGCAATTTTTAAAGTCAACAAAAGTTTCGTTTTTCACCTTTTATGAAGTTCAGATTTTATATTCATTATTTATAAAGTATACATTAATACTTTTAAAATTAGTGTTAAATTTAAAGCATAATCTTTTTTTATTTATTTTTTTATTATATTATATACTTTGATGGAGCAAAGCTTTGGCCACCACAATTCCATATGTGTGTTTTTAGAGAGTTTTTGATTAAAAGAGAGAGCCTTCAATATTATGATGAGGCATCACAAATGGGCGTACACAGGTAAGGATCGGATATATAGGCGTTCCACAGAGATTATTCGCACAAACACATAAACAAAACAAAAAGCTTTACCACAATAACTGTACGTTGGTCCGCCATCAAGGCTCCCTACCAGCAACAAACAAAGCAGAGCTAAAGACAAAAGCGAAGGGTGTGTTCTGGCGGAGGAAGGGCTGGTCCGTAAGGTGGAGAGAAGAGGGAGAAATAACTAATGATAACACAAGTAGATGAAATGTAAGCAATGTCTTGCGTTCTCAATCCAATAAATGTGTTACTCAAGCAGTCAATCATTTCGGAAATTTTTCATAAGCTTTTCACAAGAAATTCAAATTGCTACATACTTGGTTTAGTCATGTAAATATCTTAAACATATACCTTAATCAATACCTTAGAGCATATTTATGAAATTAAAACTAATAAACATTTTGTGATGACTTTTTAAAGTCTTCTTCTGGCTTGTTGAAATTACATCTGACTCAGTCATAAAAATTTGTTTTTGAAGGCGCATACACACGCGCGAGCTCAGAAATTTCTCTAAACTGCATTTAGGAAAATTGTACTTCAATAACCTCAAAGCATATTTTCCTCAATATTAAACTTCGAGATGGAAGCAATCAGTGAAAACAAAGATCCAATATGTAAATGCAATCATGCACGAGGGCTGTTCAATAAAGAATGATCACTTTTTTTTTTTTTTTTTTTTTTTTTTTTTTTTTTTGTTGACAACGTACCTTTACTCATCCTCATAATTTTGATGGTTCTTCTCAAAATTGTCTCCCCTGAATGCAATGCACTTGTTCCAGCGTTTCTGCCAGTCTTCAAAGACATGCTGGAAACCATTTTTGAGACATCCTTCAAAATCGCCTCCGCAGCCTTCACCACTGCTTCTGGTGATGGATAATGCCTCCCACGAAGGCGTTTCTTCAAGTTAGGGAATAGAAAAAAGTCACATGGGTCTAAATTCGGACTATAGGGAGGGTGAGGGATGTAGTTCACTTGATGTGTGCAAGATATTCAGCAACAACATTGACATTATGCGGCCGCACATTATCGAGGTGCAGCATCCAGCCTGCTTCACGAAATGTGGTCTTTTGCGCCTGATTTGGACTTTCAATGTTTTCAGGATATCCCTGTAGTATTGTCCAGTTACTGATGTGTGTGCACGTACAACATGCTGATAAACCATTCCATGAATATCAAACAATGAGATGACCATAACTTTCCCAGCAGAAGCAACCATTTTTGCTTTTGGGTGTTGGTGATGAAGGAGATTTCCACACTGAGCTTTGCTGTTTGCTCTCAGGATCAAAATGATGTAGCCAAGTTTCATCAGCAGTGATTACGTTTGAAAAAAAGAAAACCGGATCTTCCTCTACCATCAACTTTAACTTCATGTTACCTCCATTGCAGAGGCAGGCGATAGTGAACATGTCTGAACTTACCTGGTTCTCACAGGCGGAAACCAAGAATACAAACAATGAAACTACTACGGCGTGTTTGTTTCACGTTAAGCTAACAGAATATAATAGAATTGAATTTTATTGCGAAAAATTATGACCGTAAAAAATTAGGATCATTCTTTATTGAACAGCCCTCCTATACCTGAGTCGTGTCATACTGTTTCTAGTAGAAATACGATGGTCTATGTTTTACTGTTCCTCAACATTAGACCACAACGGCCCTGGGCAAAATTAAGAAGATGGCAGTTTTAGGTACACTAATATACACTTAAGACTTTCAACAGATATCCTTTTAGCTAACGTAGCAAATTTAGTAATTCTCTCACTATATCTCAAAATCTGTTATGTGTAACCCTGTGTCATATATACCTGTGTTATACCTCTATTATATCTAGTGAGAATTCCACTATTTCAAAATAAAATAAGGTAATTTTATCACAGTAGTTTCACAAGCCATTCTCTGCACATTTTCTGTATCCACTATTCTTAGAAATTATATTCTTCTCTCTACTTGATGTACTTCTTGCAGGTATTAAGAGAATAAAGGATACAAAAGGTCCATAAGTCATCTTAAAAGAAAGTAACGCTATTTGGTGGCTTTAAAACCACATTCCATTCGGATGGCTATAAGAAAAGCTGAAGGTTACTTTGCAGTTTGGAAATATAAAGTAATTAATAATAAAAGCTATAGTTAATACTATTTCGATAACTGTTAACAGCACAAAATAAAATTATTTGACGGAAAATATGTCATTAAATGACATCAGCATAATTTGTGTAGTAATTTTGGTCTTGCTGAGGCTTTACAAATTATAAACAATTCATTCATAATGAAGATTATATCACGAGCAATTATTAGTAAATCATTTCTCAACGTCCTTTCTCATAAATGTATAGTGGTGATAGTAATTTTTGAGATAATAAAAAATAACAAATTTGTTCGGTGTAAACAGTAGTTTAGAGAATTGGAAATTTTCTGAAATTCTTAGTGTCCAATCTTTAAAAGATAACGAACGGAAATATTAAATTTGACACTAAGCCAACTTTTCGTTTTGAATTATCCTCTTCACAGACAAAATACCATTTTTGACCTTTTTATTTTGAAAAATGGGTGAAAGAATTTTCAGGAGGATATTATAATTTCCTTGGAAACTTCGTTGACAAAATTTTAGGTGGAATTACTATATTTCTTCTAAAGGTTATAATCTAATATTTTAGATTATTATTATTTATTCTCCAAAAGAAGCAAACCTATTTTAGCAGTAAGGCATGTTAGGGTAATAGTTACAAAACACATAAATACAAATATCAAAATAACAGAACATGATATAATTACATTGTTTTAGTAATTTGGCCAATGAAGTGCTCAAATGCTGAAGTGAAACATTTTTTTAAAGAATACATTAATCAACGGTGTTTGAACATCTGCATTACAATATGAAAAATGTTGAATAACATTATATCTCTTTTTGAAATGAGGATCACATCTAAATATTAAGTGTTAAACATTTTCATCAACACTTTCACATTTACAGAGGTACCCATCAGGAGTGTTTATATGGATTAGAACCCTAATTAAGGAATCGAAGTTCTATTACATTAATTCAAAGGCAACAATGACAGCATGTTTACATTGTTTATGTTTTGGGTTAACACCATTGCATTTGACTGAAAAGGATAGATGGATAAGTCTTAGCTTTAATATTTGTAGTGATATTTACGAACTAAATCATGGATACTTTTAAAAATCGTCTATTTTCATAGACTATCTAGCAGAATTCTAAATGTTTTATTCACAGAAGCATTACTACATGCATACATTGCAGGCACCATGGTCTTTAATTGTTTACTGCTGGAAAAGCCGTATTTTCTTCTGACAAACAAAACACGGCTGGTCCCGTACCCCAGTCGGTGGAGTACCTGCCTTACGTGCTAGGGGCTCGGGTTTGATTCCCGGCGGTGGGGATGGGAATTTTTCTCCAAGCAAGATAATTCATCATCTTCCCCAGAGTCTGGAAGTATGAATGAGAGCGAGAATGTGTGCAGAATCTAATGATTAAAACCCAACGAATATTTAACACCTTTGATATGTTCAAAAGGAGAACGGCCGCTGATATAACCACTGGAGTTAAAGGTAGGATATAAACGTAACAAATAAAAAAAAATTAAATACATCCTTTTTGTTAATGAGTGCGGTGTACAATCTAGGCAAACTGTTACTGGAGGGTACAAACTTGAAAAAAGACTCCAAGAATAAGCGATTGACTGCCAATGGAGGAGGAATTTTTAATGCAATATGACATCTACGAAAATCTTAATAATTGCATGTGCAGTAATAATAACAATGTAAATATGGCAATTAGGCATCCAGTTAGAAACAATACAGGAGTTGAGAATTTCTCAAGACAATATAAAAATCATAATGCCACAGGATTATAAAAATCAGGTACCGGCTGAAATGTTTTATACCAGTTTCATCATGAACTATGTTCAAACTATGACAGTTGCTTTCTCTGTTCTCTGAATACATGCTCAAATAAGAAGTTAGTTGTTTATCTTACGTTAACTGAGTCCCTCGCCAAAGCTAGAACGTGCAACTCTGGTTCCAGCTACGGAATGCAACCATGGGGTTGTAGAGTTTAAGTTGAGGGTATAGGACCTGGGTCGAGGACCTGTCCAACTGCTGTTGTGATGAACCAACTGTCGAACAAACAATCCTCTAGTATCGACAGTTTGCTTTGACTAAGTAAGACCGTCATCTTTTTCCGTGGATAGATGTACCCAAAATCTATACGTACACCTGAAAGTTAAGAAGGAAGCCACTGCAAGGAAAATGAACAGGCATCGCCTATCCACCAATAGAAAGAGAGAAAGAGAGGTTATCTCAGCTGTATTCCATAGAGCAATTAGAGTGTCCTATCAGAAGGAGGGACAGTTTGTGTTTCCCGACTGAGACACGGTGAATATTAAATGTTGCATTTTAAATTAATTGTTATTTCACACAATATTGTTTAGGCTAAAGTTGGAAAGTTAGAAATAATCCGAAAAACTGAATCTTGTAGACAAGATCTGAACCACGGATATTAGGTTTAGGTATCACTGCCACGTCAATTGATCACAGCTGACTCGCGTTTGTTTTTCTTCTGTATACTACAAGACGTTATGAAATTCATCAGGATAGAAAACGTGACATAAAGGCTTTTAAATAGTTTATATTCCGTGTTTTATGGCTTACACTGTTAGCTTAATCAATAATAGTTTAAACTGACTTTGCGATCAGGTGTTCAGCTATCTGGTTTCTGAAACTGCGGATCTTCGGTTTCTTTCCCGGCTGCAATTAACCAGAATTATTCTCTACCTCTCACATATCCGAAAGTGTCAATGTGGGAACAAAAGAGAAGTGTTTTAAGCTCTTATAACCGCTCGGCTATCAGAGCACGTTTAGTAACTGAGACTCAATTACAAGTCAATTATGAGACTCAATTTTTCGCACACATTACAGTATTCAGTAGGAAAAAGCTAAAGAGACGCGCTTCATGGAAACCACGTGGACTTAGAAAAATGTACGCTTTTTAGATTCTGCACATTTTATTTTTTTTTTTTTCAAAGGATGTATATTTCAACGTGGAAAACAAAACTAGATATAAGATAGGAGCTTTTGTGGAAATGATTCCTCACATGAACGGAAGTTATTTTTGCAAAAACAATTTGTTTTAACACACTCTAGGTTTCTGTCTCATCGTTTATGTTTTCTAAACAGCATACAGGGAATTCAAGATTGCCGAAGACATTAGATTCCCGTTTGTTGATCTTCAGGCTCCCAGAGGAAGTTAACCAGTTGCACAGAACTCCAGTAATGTTAATTCAAAATACATACGTATAAATTTCCATTTATTATTGCCTTTATTTATTTAATATAGAGTGAATGTCGTGCCCTGTTATTGCGTTCTATCCTGACAGTCATCAATGGCCAAGGTAGCTAACAGGATACATAATTTAGCACATAATTGTTTGGCGCAGATATGGCAGCTCCTGCAGCCTTTCGGCAGGTGCGAAGGGATTATGAGAGAGTTTTGCCTTTAACTGAAAGGTAACAATGACGTTAACCTCCAAAACCATATATAAGGATTTATTAAAAGGTTCTTGACAGTGCCGGAGATTGTTCTCAAATATCCAAATACTCCCTGGAAAAATATATGAAAACTCTTCGGCTATCGTTTTGTACCAGTGGACTGGAAGGTATCCTTGATTCGTTTTATAATTCCCACGGAAGCTAAGAACAATAAAGTGCCTGCGCCGTGGTGTAAACATTGTGGACAAGTAGATACGCAACGCCGTAGAATCACCAGCTGCGCAATGGGTACGTGGCATCTGGAAATGGACCAAGAAACAGACGGGACACAAAGTGGGGTAATGTCAGAAAATTCTGTATCCTCAGTTTTGTCATATTGGAAATTTCAGAAGGGAGCAACAGAGCACCCCTAGATATGGTTGACTTTTGGCTTCTATCATTAGAGTCTGAGTTTAGAGCAAACAACTTTAATAGACTTTAAATCATGGCTAAAGGTCATAGTGGATGAGACGACACCCTCTCATATGGAACCTCCTGAATGAACATTTAGACCCTAATTTATGAGGGATTAAAAAACAGACTGCTTTTGTCGAGTGTTCTACGTTAGTTTACACACATCCAGTGAACAATAACATTTATTCAATAACATTTTATGTCGTATTGTTTGTACTTTTCAAGATAATTTGAATAATGCCATTTAATTCAAATATTGCCACAATTAGATTGCAGTAACTGATTCTCAATTGTTTGTATCTATTAAGGGAGAATAAATAATAATAATAATAATAATAATAATAATAATAATAATAATAATAATAATAATAATAATAATAATAATAATAATAATAATAATAATAATAATAATAATAATAATAATAATAATAATAATAATAATAATAATAATAATAATAATAATAATAATAATAATAATAATAATAATAATAATAATAATAATAATAATAATAATAATAATAATAATAATAATAATAATAATAATAATAATAATAATAATAATAATAATAATAATAATAATAATAATAATAATAATAATAATAATAATAATAATAATAATAATAATAATAATAATAATAATAATAATAATAATAATAATAATAATAATAATAATAATAATAATAATAATAATAATAATAATAATAATAATAATAATAATAATAATAATAATAATAATAATAATGATAATGATAATAATAATAATGATAATAATAATAATGATAATGATGATAATGATAATGATAATGATAATAATGATAATGATAATAATGATAATGATAATGATAATGATAATGATAATAATGATAATAATGATAATGATAATAATGATAATGATAATGATAATGATAATGATAATGATAATGATAATAATAATAATGATAATAATAATAATAATAATAATAATAATAATAATAATAATAATAATAATAATAATAATAATAATAATAATAATAATAATAATAATAATAATAATAATAATAATAATAATAATAATAATAATAATAATAATAATAATAATAATAATAATAATAATAATAATAATAATAATAATAATAATAATAATAATAATAATAATAATAATAATAATAATAATAATAATAATAATAATAATAATAATAATAATAATAATAATAATAATAATAATAATAATAATAATAATAATAATAATAATAATAATAATAATAATAATAATAATAATAATAATAATAATAATAATAATAATAATAATAATAATAATAATAATAATAATAATAATAATAATAATAATAATAATAATAATAATAATAATAATAATAATAATAATAATAATAATAATAATAATAATAATAATAATAATAATAATAATAATAATAATAATAATAATAATAATAATAATAATAATAATAATAATAATAATAATAATAATAATAATAATAATAATAATAATAATAATAATAATAATAATAATAATAATAATAATAATAATAATAATAATAATAATAATAATAATAATAATAATAATAATAATAATAATAATAATAATAATAATAATAATGTTTCTTCTTAGGTTAATCTGGGCCTCCAATCTACAAAATATTAATATTATAACTTCGAAAAAAGCCCCATATTATTACTGTTAATAATTGGTTCAAGCTGCTAGAAGTCAAAGAAACCCACGAGTTGTTTACAAAAAAAAATTAAGACATACATTTCGTTTGCCATACAAACTCAAAGTATGATTTCTCCATCAAAATCATTAGAGGAGCGTGAAGTGGCTGTAACTTTCCCAATTTAGATTTAAAGTTTCTTATTGGACCACATGGAAGCTCCACATCAAGATTTTGCTAGCTGCTTTTGAATCATTTTGGGTATTCTTAGTTATCTGAATGAAATATCACATTATACGTTGTTATGTAAAGAAATATTACTAGGTAAGAAAATTAATGGAAGTGCTCCAGAAATTGAGAAACGTTTGGTAGCATTTAACATCCTTATTTGCCAGTTTTCACATTACTATATAGCAAAAACATAAAGAAAATACATTTAAAATAGTGAAATAATCCAATAAAATTAGCATTTTCCAAACTAAGCATAATACCGAAAATTCAAAATGTCGAATCTTTCATTATAGCATTTACGGTGGAACTAGATCAGATGTAGGTCGCATTGGTGAACAGAAATTTGAAGACTACCATGGACAAAACGTATTAAATTTAGAAGAAAAAAAACAGAAAAGTGTAGACTTTAATAAAGTCTAAATATCAGTTTCTAAACTCTTAAAAATTCCAGGATATATTTCATTATCATATAATTATCGCGAACAAATGAAAGGTTTAGAAAACCTTGCATAACATTTTGAGTCATTGCAATCTTATCCGTATATGTTTACAGGTGAAATTCCTATATCACTAATTGAACAACTTTAGAATAAAATAAAATCTTTAAATTTAAATGGTAGCAAGTGCGCAAAATCCTTAGCTTGACTTTCTTCGGAAGAATGGTAAAGCCGGTGGTCTGTGTCATAGATTTACAGGCATGTAAATGAACCACAAGTCTGTTAAAGAGGCCTATAAGCAACAATTAAGCCGTTTCTCATGTCCAAAATATAATAGGAGGTCAAGAAAAGTAAAGAGCACCCATATATAAAAAATAAAAGACAAATAAACAAACAAAAGCATTTCATTTTGTATTTGTAGCTTACAGAAATTATTTTCAACGGTAATATGAAACATGTATATTACTTATTGCAATCAATGTGTTTAGGTTATTATTGCACATTTCAGCCTGATTTGCTACGTTGTTTAACTAATTGTTGTTCACTTTATTCTAGCGTTCTTATTTTTATGGATTTGCTCTTTTTATGGTAAAGTTAATTGAGAGCTTTTCAATATTTTACCGCATGAAATTTCTCACATTTTATTTATTTTCGAAGAAATTACAGCCTTTCAATTTATAGAGAAAATGAATATTACCTAAGATCTAACATATGTAACCGTTAAAGTTCCACACACCAAAAAATGTAAGCAAGAAAATTACTCAGAGCGGTTTAAACTCTGAACGAACTGAAATATGGTGTAAAATTTCTCGATATCTGCTCACCCACCCTCCATTCTAAACACAACGCGTGCGTTTGTACGCACTTGCGCACGCACATACACGCGCTCACACTTGCGTACACATATAGACACGCAATCAAGTCTCCTTCGAAATTATTTCCTTTTTCGTGTCTACCTGTGGAATAACGGTATTAAATTTTTGTTTCAAAAGTAATATTCCATCTGCCTTAGGTAAATGGAGAAATGCAAAACATGCCAGAAGGAGAGGAAACAACATTGTATGCACAGGCTCAAAGCTTAGAGTAAGATAGTGATTGATTTGTCCATAATCAATGGCTGATATTTCAGATCAGCAAACTGGAAAGCTTACAGAAGCTGATTCGATTTGCAGGGAAAGGAGCATAGGTATTTCAATTTCAAGAAAGTAAAACATCTATACTGTGACTAAATAACAATGGCACAGCGCTAACTTCTTAACTTTTCTAAATACACGGAGCAAACACACGCTGTTTCCGTAGCGCCAAGTTTTCTTATGTCTTTGTTGCACACACCAGTCGCACTGCTTGTAGCTTCTCGACGCTCATGTTTGTACATTGACACTGATACTCACTGTTTGCCGATTTTGAGGCAATTGACTGGAAGGGAGCA
Source organism: Mantis religiosa (assembly GCA_030765055.1). Taxonomy (NCBI): domain Eukaryota; kingdom Metazoa; phylum Arthropoda; class Insecta; order Mantodea; family Mantidae; genus Mantis; species Mantis religiosa. Next base: position 31,854,133 of record CM060953.1, on the reverse strand, counting down.
TAAGTATTTCAATTTCAAGAAAGTAAAACATCTATACTGTGACTAAATAACAATGGCATAGCGCTAACTTCTTAACTTTTCTAAATACACGGAGCAAACACACGCTGTTTCCGTAGCGCCAAGTTTTCTTATGTCTTTGTTGCACACACCAGTCGCACTGCTTGTAGCTTCTCGACGCTCATGTTTGTACATTGACACTGATACTCGCTGTTTGCCGATTTGGAGGCAATTGACACCTCTCGCTGGACGTAGCGCGTCCTTATATATTTCCCGGGCACGACGGCAAGATAGTTCTGGAAACCAAAATCTCTGGAAACGCTTCATCAATTCTTCTAGACTTGCCGAAATCAAACGATCTGGAAACACTAGCGCGGTACAACAATGTAGCTGTATTTCCGACTCGTTACGTCATCAGGGACTGTCCTTGAACGTTCTATTATTTCAGAAAGAAAAGCAGCAAATGTTTCTACATTGCTTCTCCACCGTAATTTTTCTAAACAAAGAAAGCTATCACATTTGCTGCCACATTTAAAATTTTCACAATATTTCTAATTCTCAAACAACATCTCCCTGCTGATATATATTTAAATCTTAGGAATGACACTGTACATTATAAAATTTAAGGCTATAATTTGACAGCATGAGTTAATATTATGTCTTCAAATAATTGCGGAAGAAACTTAAATGTTATATAAACCCGAAGCGCTAAGCATATGTGAATTGTGATCCAGAAGCGAACGTCCTCAAGCACAAAGGCGGAGGAAGCTATAGCTAACTTCAATTACTAGGAATTGTTTCCCATAACAAAATCAATGGCTCCCTAAAGCGAGCACGTGCTATGCCCTCATACAAACCAAACCTCCCCTAACTGTCAAATTCCAGTACACAGTAACGTGTTATCGTTACCGCCGACACCACGTAACAGGTAATTTGCTTGGGTTTTATTAAGCATATCAACTTTCTCGAGTGGGATCAATTTTACATGCGGGCCATCACTTGATTCATGTCGGAAGTAAGTGGTGAACCCACTCATATTAACAATATTACCTTACATATTGTAACAGCGTATTATAATGGGGTTTGAATTGACTTCTCGATAAAGAGGAACACAGTTCCCTTCTGGCGTTGTGCATGAAACACCTAATTTTAATTTTCACGCACATAATGGATAGAAAATAAATTGCAGTACACCCAAAAGTGTGTATGTATATGCTTTTATATACTTTGAGACACTTTGATAGACGCATGCCCGATTTCACCCACAGATGTTAAGACTTAACACGGGTTTAACAATAGTTATAATAAAAATTGCATTTCACCAACAAGAGTTAGCTTAACACTCGTGTTAAATTTCTTGTTAAACTAACAAGTCAAATTTCAGATGTTAAATCCTTATAAATAGTGAAGATGGCGGGCGTGAACGCAGCTGATGTCGATTTGCTATATTTAAGGCCGTGTAAATGGCATTCGTAATAGAGTACGGCCCATGAGGAGCTATCAGAAGACAATTTTCTACAGAGGTATAGACTGTCCAAACAAGTTACTATGAAGGTTACTGCGGAAGTACAAGAGAGGTTAGAACATGTATCGAAAGAAATATGCCGATCTCGCCTTTGCTTCAAGTATTAATAACTTTGCAAATTTTTAATTAACTGAATTACGTGGATAATACACTGGCTACCACATGTCTTGAAACGATCAAGTCACTCGTCACTTGTCCTTTGCTCCTCGTTTTAAATTTACGTAATGCTGAGTTTAGAACATGCCGATCTCGCCTTTGTTTCAAGTAATAATAGCTTTGTGATTTTATATTTCACTGACTTATGTGGATAATACACTGTCCACCTCCCGTCTTGAAACGTTCAAATCACTCGTCACTTGTCCTTCAATTCTCGTTTTAAATTTACATAATACTGAGTTAGAACATGGATCGAAAGGAATATGCTGATCTCGTCTTTGCTTCAAGTATTAATAACTTTGCGATTTTGTAATTCACTGAATTATGTGGATGTCCACCTCCCGTCTTGAAACGTTCAAATCACTCGTCACTTGTACTTCTTCGCACCTCGTTTTAAATTTATGTAATATTTAAGATGTATCGTGCTACTAGTAATGACACATACATTTGAATTAAATTCGTTTCCAATTTTTTCCCACGTGACATCTTCTCTTTTAGATTCACCACATCCGTCCTCCTATTTTCCACGATGTCCTTATACTTCGTCACCAATTCAATTAATAATTTTTCTCCATCGATGAGAAATTTGTTTCACGGCTTTTGTTTATTATTTAGCCGCCATTTTTAGCTATGTGCAGACGAAAATGTAAACAAAAGCGCATCGCAGTACGTTCAGAAAATAATACGACTCATCCATAGCCTTCTATAGCTGTAATATTTACAAGTTTCTTGGATGTGTTTGTTAACATTTTCAGAAAACAAGTTGGTGAAGTGCAAGAAATTTAACAGCTTTGTTAGCGCTGTTACAATTGTTACGTTACATTTGTTAACGTCGATTTTAACATCTGTTGGTGAAATCGGGCAGCTGAGCATTCGCTATTTTCATCTGTTTTCATTTTTGATATTGTTTTAAAGTGAATGTGGTACTTTGAGCCGTGGTAATTATATAAAATCTGGAATTTACCTTGGAATTGAGGAAAATCACGAGAAGGGACGCAGAAGGACTGGATAGCATTCTAATGCAATCTGCCTTGCACGTGTAAGCACAGATACAGTTGTAAGGTCTCTGTGAATTTGTGTCGAAGTAGAGGTGCGATGAGACATCCGCCATACATCGAATTACGAGATATTTCCTAACAGATCGTCGTGACATAACCATGTAGTTAAAGCGAAGTAAATAGGGAGGGAAACGTTGTTAATACATTTCACTATTGATAAAACCTTACAAAAGAAAATGTTTGCTAGAAAGCAATGAACTATGTTCATCAAATTAGTATATGGCTGTAATAACTTCACCTGACTGTAACTCTCGTATTGTTGGTGTGGATAAAAAGGTACTTCAGCAAATTCTCCACATTCTAACAAACAATTAAAACGAGACTTCAATTTGAAGTAAAACTTGGTGTTTTGTATAACAGTCTTCATGTATAATGTAAATGACGTTGTAAAAGGTATGGAAATTTTGAAGCAGTTGTTCCCATATCGCAGAATGGAATATATTGCATTTGCGAATGACAGAGACGGTTTCATTTCAGCGATTCTCAAACAATTGCAGACGAGAAGATTACAGGAGGCGGTGTGCAAAGCTTTTAATAGTTTTATATTCAGTGGTATTAAAAGTGTAATATTTCACAACCAGCTAAACCTGTAAGTAACTAGCTCGAGCATGACTGGCTAATCTTCTCAACCAAAGATCTTCACTCAAATTAAAAAACTGCACACTACTGTACACGACCTTATCAAGACCACTCCTACTATATGCCTGCCCAGTCTGGGGAGGGACCACTCCTTCCGAAATCAAACGTATCCAGACATTTCAAAACAAAGTATCACGAATCTCAACAAATTCGCCATTGTTTGTCATAAATTGTCAACTACATAGAAAAACTGGAATCAAGACCATTCAACAGTCAATTCCCTCACAAGCTGAAAAGATCTACAGCAACCTAAAACACGTCTCAGCTTTCCAACCCGCCTCACTGGATCAGCTCTCACAGCAAGATCTTCTGTAATACTTTAAACAATAATGTACCTACTTATTGGGGGCCCAATTAGGCTTTCCTCATTTCATTGTTATTCATTGTATCACACATGTAAATAATGTCTATGATCAATGATCAGTAGTGTGTATGTGTGTGTGTGTGTGTGTGTGTGTGTGTGTGTGTGTGTGTGTGTAGTATTTAACGCCCGGTTTTACTACATACGGCACCGCAGGCGGTGACACTGATGGTACATGAGATGAAGATGGAGCACCGGTGGAATGAAATGGCGGAGGAAACCGGAGGTCCCGGAGAAAACCCGCCCCAGCGCCGTGTTGTCCACCACAAATCTCAGATCGAACCCGGGCCGCCTTGGTGAGAGCCAAGTGGTCTAACCACTGAGCCACGGCGCGGCCAATGATCTGTAGAGCGCACATGTGCTGGTCGATCAATAAATTAGTTAAAAAAACAATTGCAGCGGTCCGTCAACCAGTTTATATAGCCATCTTGACTTTGCTGCTGTATTTTTAATAATGAGGCAAATTAAAGGTCAAGAAACTCAAGATAAAGTAACCTTATCGTACTCGCATACTGAAGAAAATAAGAAAAGTAAATGAAGTTGTGTTCATTGAGCTTTAATTTTGAGTTATTGAAAAAGAACACATCTGGTGTTTCATTTACCCACTCCTTTAAAAACTATTTTAAGCTTACTGCACTTGGAACGTGGGATAGCAGTTGAGGATTAACTGCATAAACATCCAACTACTTGTATTTGAACTTTGGACAGAGGCAAAATAACATAGCTAATTGTTGTAGCAAAATTATCAGTTTTACCTTAGTCATATACTCAACTGAGGGAAAGTTGGGCATCATTTTCCACGCAAGTTGAATGTTGATGCTGAAGATATCACGAATGTCTGTTTTTAATTCTTCAACAGAATCAGTTGAAAAAGTCTTCCTCTCCAGTTTCAGTAGATTAGCTTCACTTAGGGCTGGTTTGTTAATGTCATGAATGAAAGGTTCTCAGATTTCTTTCAGGAGCCCACACGCTTACAGTGAGATGGGTATCTACTTGCAACCGCCCATGCTTACAAAACAAAGGCAGTACGATTTACAACAGGTAGTGTGCCAGAAAAAAAAGTCTGACATTTACCCACAACATTAGAATTGACTGAACTCGATTGAAAACAGAAAAACTATTATCACATTAGAGGGAAATAATCTCAGCTTGAAAATAGTTTTATGTAAGGTCAAGTTTGTTACCACTATGGTATTTCAAAAGCTTTGTGCACGCTTTTTTAACTTTTTAAGTCCTTTATGCATCGTTAACCTTTTCCGAAATATTATATTTATTGGTTAAAATCTTTAAATATTTTACTCTCCTCAAATGCAAATTTATATATTTTTAATTATTTATTTTTCGTTTTTATGCAAAGAAGGAAAATTTTCAACGCCATCATAGAGTAGCTTTGAAAATATACAATTTTCACATTAGAATATTGTATTTTCCTGTATCCACAACGGAATGTAGAAATGAATAATATACGTTCTCCTGATTAATAAGAATAGGCTTCCATAAGAACATTTTCTTGAGGAATTGCTAGAGAAAGTAACGTAAATTTAACTTACATCTATGTATTTTATCATCCTCTTCCTTCATGCTTTAGGCATTATTGCCTGTTGCAGTCTACATAATTTATTCAATTGGTTCCACCATTTTCTCCATCTTCCCATGCCCCTGTTTCCTACTGGTCTATAGTTCATAAAATAGCGTGGTAATCTTTCTTTTCCCATGTTTTGTAAATGGGTTATCCATTTACTTCTAATCTTGTACTCTGTCATTCAGGTCGAATATCTCTAGCTGTTCACGTATATCTTCATTTCGTTTGTGGTCGAGTTTTCTATATCCCGCAATGCTTCTTAGAACTTTCATTTCATTTGCCTGAAATGTTCTTTTATCTTTTTCAGTTATGACGCATACTTCACTGCCAAATAGTATTTTATATATTTTGTAAAATTTTAGAATGGTATCTTTACTTGCTTTATTTTTTAGACTTCTTTTTTGTTATTCCATTTATATAGATGAATGTTTTTGACTTTTTAATTATGTCTGTTTCTTTCTTATACTTATGACATGTAATAACCAAGTATTTGAACTCGTGTGTTCTATATTATTATCTAAGAATTTTAGATAAACAAAAGTTAACAAAACGCGCGACATATGACGTGCGACATATGCAGCTGTGTAAAATACCAGTATTATCAGAGAATAAAGGTTTACATTCAGTGTATTATCTCAGAGTTATTATAGCTACTCGTCAAACACCCTACTAGAGTAACCGACATCGTTAAGGCTCCAGAGTTGTGAATGGAATGTCTAAGGCTACGATACTCCTTGACATTATCGAAAACGAAGCGTAAGTTGCTGTCATGTTTACGAATTAATTTACATAAATATAGTCTAAAAATATAATATTCCACTACCCTTCTGCTGACATGGACCTATATGCAGGGTGTTTCGATACGATACCGAAGGAATGTATAGAAGTAATTGCTTAGCTTCTATATGACCACATAGATAGTTTTACACCAATATAGCCACATAAAAGCGCTTCAGAATGAGTGTGGATTAGACAGTTACAGGAACAATGCCGCGTGCCTCACGCTATCGAAGTTCGCAGGTAGGTGACACATCGTGCCGCGTGCTGTAGCTGTTTGTAAACATACTGACACATTCACGGTAGCTTCCTAATATTAAGAATTTCATTAGCTTATGAAACCACAATAAAGAAGCTATTCTTTAGTTATTTGGGTGTTACACATGTTCCAACATTGTTTTATATCAGTCGATGATGGCAAATAAGCTCGTGGACATATGCAACTTAAGCCTAGTTAATGTTATATTAAGGATGGAAGCATTAAATTATAAAAAGAACAGAGAAAAATATCAAACAATTGTAGATAAAGTTAACCAAAACTAGATGTCTTATGCAATGAGACAAGCATTTTATTTCACTCTATTTGATATTTTGATATTTATTTGATATTTATTTATTTGTACAGTATCCCCCCCTAATTTACGTCCTCCAACATTTAGTCATATCGGACGATGAATGAAATGGGTGAAATGATGCTCAATGCGTCCGGGGTCCATGGAACTTAGAGTTACCCGACACTCGTCTTTCAGGATAAGGGAAAACCCTGGGAAAAACTTATCCAGGTAACTCACCCTGACCGAGATTCGTGAGGCAGACATGCTACCATCTACGCTACCGAGGCGGGCAAGAACATGCTGTATGATACATTCTGTACAAATACATGAGTTTGCTGACCCTAAAATTTACTCGCTGACTCAGGTCCCCTGGCTATAAGCCTTTGGTTTTCCTAAGCAGCTTGCTTCCATTTCTTCTCGACCTTTGCTTCTTTTATCCTAATCCACTTTTCTCTTATCCTATATAACAAATCTCCTATACATCTATTTTTCTTTTCTCCCGTCCCCGTTAGCATGCGTACCGCCAATATCTCTTTACTTGCACTGTGCCATTTCTTATCCCATATTTTTCTCCTGTAATTTTTTAGTTCCTTACACTCTATCAGGTAATGAACAGTGCTCTCTTCACCTCCACAAAATTCACATATTTCTACCTCATTACTTCTCAACCCTTTTAGATATATTATTCCTACTCTTATCCATGCTATGCCTTCTTTTCCAGTTTTGCCACATTGATCTATATATTTTTCCCTACCCCATTCTGTCTTTAATTGCTTATACGAGTAAAATTTCAAAGATTTCTTTTCTTCTACACTTTACCATATATCTTGCCTATCTATGTCTTGTAGTCTAGTTCTCACTTCATTCCAAAAACCGCTATAATTTGTCTCCTCTGCTCTCCATAGGTCTCCCATGCCTATCTTCGATATCATTCTTTACAATTCTGACCACCAACTATTTGTATTTTTAATGCTTTTCTGTTGCTTCATGCACAGCTTCAATAATTTCCCTTTCTGGCCTTTAATTATACCAGAATTTAAATATTCTCTCTATTATTATTCCCCTCCTTTTTGTATTACCTATTTGCATTACCTCTCTTGGTGCCGATTTTGGCAGCCCTAGTAGTTCTTTGCAAAACAGTCCATACATCTGGTCTAATTTTGTACCTATCTCTGATGTGCCCCATACATTGTTCTGGCTTCAACGACCGCTTCATGCATTCTTTCTAACCATCGAACTGACATCTCCAGTTTATGCACTATATTTAATAACACTAAATAAAGCATTTCTAACTTAAAAGGAAGCTGTTGATATTACAGTAACTGGTTGAAAGTACTGTACAATTAAAATCAAAGCAACCTTGGAATTGTCCGAGTCATTAGTCAACTTTTTCACAAGTAACTCCCCTTTGTCCCATTACCTGAAATTTTCGTAATATTTTGGTCCAAACAAATTAAATAACAAAATTAATAAAACGTTCATCGTTATTATTTTAATTTATTATTGATGTTACAGTCTATTTGTGTTGTCACTATGGTATGTTGCCTTCATTGTTGTAATGGATGTGATTTTATCCCACAAAGCTGAAGAAGCCTCTGTTCTCTACACAAGAGCACTCTGTCAATTTGCAAAGTACAAATTATTGTGCGATGTTGGTCGCCATTTTGAATTTCAAGAAAGCAATGGAATAAACTCATCGGTTGTTCATTAGATAGATTGCTGATTTTCAGGGAAATAGGTATCGGCTTGCTCAATGGTTTATTGATTTTTGAAGGGAGACGTGTGAGGCGGAGGGAAGGACATGATTTCCATTACACATTAGTTTTCCCCTCATATCCTTAGATGAACATTCCTCAAAGGATACACTGCGTAATGATATGGATTTTGAGCTTCTTTCTAAAGGTAAAGCATCCGAAAATTTGCAAAATCCGGAGTATCTAAGATTGAAATTTATGTCAGTTATTGTTGTGTTTCAAAATTACTGAATCTCCGTTTGACTTACGAATAAATAACTCAAATGACTTCAGAAATGACAATGTAATGCTTAAATCGTTTAATTTAAACGTATTCTGGTTTGCTAACGTTATCCCACATTCCAGGCAAGTTTATTTAGAGTCCTAGCGGTAGAAGTACACGGAAAGGGGCCTTTAGAAGCCGGAGGACAGCACAGTGGCTTATTTTGTTTATAATGTTAACTCATGGAGAGTTATCACGTGTTATCGCGAACCTTTGTTGCTTGGTATTTGATGTTCTTTGTAACACACGTGTAGCCAGTTTGTGCTTCACTAATTATATAGCATTATAATATTTATAACTAGTATGGTATATAGTTTACTGTATCGGAACAAGGTTATTGCGAGGTCGGCGCCGGGAAGTTGAAATGGTAGACAGATAAGTGACAAACAACTACAATCTTCTGCGTGTTTCTTCTTCTTGAAAGTTTTGGAAATGTATGGGTATTTCCACTGGTTAAACGAGGGCCCTCTAGTGTCTCACACATTCAGTCATGAAAACTGTTGTTTTCCGTGAGACGTGTTGTTCATTGCAAGAGATTAGAGGCATCCTCTGTTCAACCCCAGCTATCCTCAATTAATTTATATTTATGCGTCATCTGGGAATGTAAAATATTTCTATAGTTTAGAATTATATTGGTTATTGTGAAACTATGTTTTTAATTTTTCAAACATCAGTTGATAAGAGTTACTGTTGCCGGACGAACTGATGACATAACGGTTTTATACTGACAGGGCACTAATGTCTGCTTACTGGAAATGTTCCATAACAGTGTAACGTATTTTAGTACTACACTGCTACATGTCTTTCACAGGCCCTTTTCGGCCTCAGCTTCCTTCAGTTTTTGTTCCCATTCATCTCAATCTTCTGCCTTCCGTCTCCAATTTCAGACTCCCAATTGCGTTGGATCGGCTGCAATTATTCCTTTCAATCCAAGACTGCTCTGAGTTTTCCTGAACAATAATTTTACTAGAGGACCTGGAGGACCAGGACTACTATTTATATCCCCAGAGTGAGGGTGGCTCAGCAATACCCCCAAGCACTGGGTGTATCCGTTTTAGTCGCCTTCTACGACACGCATGGACCCCGTTCAGTATTAAGGTAGTAGTGATGGTATACTGTTATCACATATGTTGGGTTGTCTTACAATAAGATTCAATAACACTGACATGGTATTTATTATTTGCTAAGAAAATCTACCATCCGTGTATCTTGTAATGTAAACATCACAATATAAATTCCAGTTAGCAGCTTTTTCCAAAAGAACGACATACATTACCTACTGCTCTGCAGTGACAACCTGGGCTATATTTCTAAACTTACGAACAATTTGAAAGGATCTTTGGTAATCACAGTTCAAGTCTACAGTGTTCTGCAACAATATATTTCACGCTTGTACAAATTATTATTGAAATTGTTGTATTTGGTGTTTTGCTTAAACTTAAGAAAACAAACCAGCCTTAAGCACCAGTAAAATATCTTACGAACAGGCCCTTATGTGACGACCTTTTGCAGGGGTCCTTGGACGCCAAAGACTATTTTACCATCAGGAAGGCATTCTTTTCTTTTCCTTGTTCGATTTATACCCCGCCTTTAACTGCTATGGTCATATCGGCGACCGTTCTCCTTTGGAACATAATGAAGGTGTTAACTCTTTATCTTTTGGTTTTTTTAATCATTAGATCACGCACACATTCACACTCTCATTCATACTTCCAGACTCTGGGGAAAATGGGGAATTATCTTGGTCAGAGAAAAATCCCCAACTCCACCGCCGGGAATCGAACCCGGGACCCCTAAGCACGGCAGGCAGGTGCTCTGCCGACTGAGCTATGGGGCCAGCCGAAGGCATACTTCTATTAGCTTGAAACACTCATTTATTCCCTTAGTAATACTCCAGGGTTTACGAAGAATTCGGAATAATCCTGGATTGCAAGACCTGTTGCATTTGAGAAAAGTGCAGGTTAATATGTACACCAGTGCATCTCGAAAATGGTTAACGCCAGAAAAAAGATGCATTTGTTATGAACTCTATGGTTAAACGATGTATACATTATTTTGTACTATATTTGTGTCCATCTCTTCTTTGGTATGGGGGAATTTTTGTGTAAATTTTTGTGTGGTATCACTGAAAGATCCTGAACTTGAAACTACTTTGGGTACAAAAGTGAATCGAGAAGATATTGACACATTGCTTCACTCACACTGTTTATTTACAGGACATGTTTCAAGAGCTCTTGCTCCTATCATCAGCTGATACTCGATTAGTGTAAGTTGTAGTGGTTTCTTCTTTCTCCGTATTGTCAATAGATGGCGTGATGTACTTGTCAAAGATGTCCGGTGGTGGAGTTTCAAAATTCACTACTCTATGACGATTTTTCTTAATGAAGATTTTTCCCATACGGAAAGGTCTATGGGGTGATAAACGTATTTTATTAGAGATGTTTCCAAGTTGATGTCATGTCTAGTATTCAAAAATTGAAAAGTCACTGCTGATCTTTCTGTTTCACCATTTTTAATGTTTCTTATATGTTCTTTAGTTCTGATGGAAACATCTCTAATAAAATATGTTAATCACCCCATAGACCTTTCCGTATGGGAAAAAATCTTCATTAACAAAAATCGTCATAGAGTAATGAATTTTGAAACTCCACCACCGGACACCTTTGACAAATACATCACGCCATCTATTGACAATACGGAGAAAGAAGAAACCACTACAACTTACACCAATCGAGTATCAGCTGAGGATAGGAGCAAGAGCTCTTGAAACATGCCCTGTGAATAAACAGTGTGAGTGAAGCAATGTGTCAATATATTCTCGATTCACTTTTGTACTTATTTGTGCTTCACTGTCCCTACGTTTCTTTCAAGTTTATACTACTTTGGGTACTTAATTGCTTTTGCTTTGCTGTCAGCAAAGAAACTCAAACTCAAAAACACACACACAGAAATTTTTCCAAAATTTATTTTTATACAGGTTATCTAAAACCACGCAGAACTCTCCGTAAACTATCGAAACTATAGATATTGAACCATAACACGATTTATACTGTCCTGAAGGGAATAGAAAACTACAATCTCTGTACGCATTTTATAATAACTAAGAAGGAAGTATTTGACAGACGATTTAACTTCGGTAGCCTGTGTTCTTTATATAAGTGAGCGTCCGCACAAGTCAAACACGGACAGAGTATTTATTAAACTGGTTAGTGTGTTTGCGATATGACACTAAAAGTGTTTGTGACTATCAGAGACGTCTCCTGTTTGATTTCCCATGGACTTGTGAAATGAACCAAGAAAGACGTATATTACTTTGCGAAGTCGCGAAGGGAGTAAAGTAATAGGAAAAGTTGAACTAGTTCATATTAGTTAAATGAGAGTAACTACTTTAGTAAAGGTCAAAGTAAACTGTACATATCTGTGAAATGATATTATGAAAATTAAAATGACAATGAACATTTAAATATATCATTTTAATGAAGCGACAAAATGAACTTTGGGTAAGAACTTAGGAACTGATAAGGAAAATTGAAGTAGTTCACACAGGTGAACTTAAAAGAGAGAGAATCAAGATCACTTTGACGAATTAACAGTAAGAACTTACTAAGGTGACATAGAAACTGAACAAAGCTATAAACTGCTCATAAATCATCACTCTTTATGTTTTACAGGACTTTTTAAATATTCACAGGTAAGTCAGGCTTTTTTTAGTTAACACATGAATCAAATGAATGAAGTTATGCTCAAATTAGCTCAGTGTCCACAGAGCTTGTTACCCAACACTCATACTTTCAGGATAAGGGACCTCCGAAAAGCGTTAACCAAATAACTCATCCAGACCTAGATTGGAACTTGCGCGACCTTTTGAACATGAGACTAGCCACTAGCACTACAAAGGCTCCTCCTTACAATTGTTTGTAATAATTGTTCCTGTTAAGGTGTGCAATGCTGCAAACACTGGTGGTAAGTCCTGATTATATGAAGAAACCATGTTCATACAATTTACACAACTTCTTATTTCATTATTTTGGAACTCATGACAACATAAAGTTTAGATAATACCTTTTAGAGAACGCAAATTTCAGTTTAGTGAACAAATATATCTTAGGTCTTACTTGGAATCGTACGGATGTATTCTGTAAGTAAATAGTTGAAAACAAGGATAGAGATGTTCTTAAACGTCGTGAATAGTCAAACTGTCAAAGTTTGGTTGAAATTATTCATATGAACCATATATGGGTAAGGTAACATTTTTAAAAGTTCTAAGGTATTCAAAAAGTACGCCAAGTGTTATCTAATCCTATATACTAGTGCTGTAATTGGCCAGGGTACAGATATAATAGTGAGCAAGGTTGGCTTTTAAAAATCTTATAGAACTTTGTGATTGAAAATAATGGTTAGGCAATTTCTGAAAGTTTTAAGATAAAGGCAGGTCCTTTAATTAATAATATACAATAGTTATACTAGATAGTTTAAAATGTACACACTTCTATACTGAGGGTTGAAAAATAGAGATAGCTTTTGAGACTTTCAACTCTACAGTTTTTGTTGTATCCTTACTGTAAATGTACCAAGTTTAGTCTGGATAACATAAATAACGCTGATTTACATGTTAGGGACTCAAAATAAATAGTGAAAAGTTCTAAATTGTAAGACGGCTTACATTCTTAAAATAATTTAAAATATAAAGGCTACCTAAGATACCAAAATTCAGTTTTACAAGGATGGGTGCAAAAATTTAAAAAGCAGAAAAATCCTACTTTTGAATTATTCTGTTTAACTCAAAAATCTCTCTAATTATTATGTTTAAATCATTATTATTTAAGATACGTTTGTGAAAAATATTTTGAATTTCCCAGGAATAGCTCTTGAAGCCCTCTTCAACCCGAATAACTTTTGGGTAACTGGTTAACCATACGACAGAGAGTTAGAGGTTATTTTGTTGGCTATATAAGTGTAATTTTGTTACACGAGTGATCACCTACAAAGCTAAACGTAAAATTGTGATTTACGCTTCCTGTTAGCTTGGTGGAACTTTCAAAAATGGGATAAAATGACGCAAACTATTTCTTACTTCAACATTTCACTGTCTATGTAAGTCAGTTGTTCTAAACTGACAGATTAATAACTTCAGCAGCTTCAAAGAAATCACTTTCTTTAACTCATACAAATAGTTAATAAAAGTGCTACTTTCCAACTAAAATCTGATACACATATTTCACTAAAAATGTATGTTTTTAAGTCCCCTGCATTATATAATTGGAACAAAAGATCCGAGTATGTTTCCCATATGAGATAGGCAATTTACTATACAAAATGTACATCTCCATAAGAAACACAATTTCCGAAATATCTTTTGTTATTTGGTTTGAATTTTCGAATGTTTTTCTCCAGCTGTACGTCGCTATTCGCTTTTTTCTGCAGCTCGTGCGAAGATTATGAAGTTTAGTGCCTGTTCTCTTTGTAAAAAGATCTTTCTTTCTCTAGTCTACAGTGTTAAGTCGGTAAAATGCCAAATTTTATATTTAAATTCTATGAATGCGAAGAATGCAATAGGAATACCGAAAACGGATCCCCAACCCAATGGAACAGTTTCCGAAAACTCTGAACTTTCTTGAAAATGGCTCTAACAATTTGGATAAATTAATATATTTTTGTAACAAATATGACGTATAACTTGAATTTTCTGAGAATACCTAAGATAAGTAGGGTTTACTTATTGTAAAGCATAAGAGATTGACGCAATATTTCAATGAGCATCGCGTTATTTGCATACGTCAGTTTTTGTTGGGTTAAATATTTCCAAGACGATGTTATTGGTTTGCATAATGAAATGTTTGATATATTTTCATATATGTGAGGAGGGTGTTATGGAATACCATTTACATTTCCAAAATTAACTTAACTGGTTTTTAAATAAAAATTGCCAAATCATTATGAGTACATACTGTGACTAATTGTGGTAGACTGTCGGTTGTAAAAAAACTACTATTCATTTTGTTTTTATAAAAATAATGTATTTAAAAAACGTTATAAAATAGGTTAATATGAAATTGAAGGGTATTATGGAACAGGTGGTTTAAAACCGTTAATTTTTAATAAGACATGTAACACGATCAGTTTAAAATAGAACAAATCTATTAAACATATTGATAGGTCTAGACTAATTCTGGAATAACAGAAGAAATAAGTTTCGTTTGCATTTCAATGAATTAATTTTTATAAATATATTTGGGGTATAAATTGGGCCGCGCCATGGATGAGTGATTAGACCACTTGGCTCTCACCAAGGTGGCCCTGGTTTGATCACAGACAACGACAAAATTAGATTTGTGGTGGAGAACCGGGTCCTCCGGTTTCCCTAGTCAGCATTCCATCGATTGCTCCATCATCATATTTCCCATCACTTCATCTCTCGTACTTTCACTTCCGGCGAAGGGCTGATCACTCATACCGGAATCTCTCTGATCAGGAAACCTCTGATCTTCAACCCGTTGCCTAAGAGGCTAGAAGTTGTGCGGTTCAGAAGGCCCTGTATTTCACTTAAGCAAATACAGGAATCCATTCATAAATTAGTTTATATTTCTATTTATATAACTAATAATAATTATTTAGCCACTAATATTACACTGGAAACTCATTTTACTTTAGTTTTATTTAGTATTTTGTACCTTTATATGAAGTATTATTATACTTTTACATCAGTTACTATTAAATACATTCCATAATGCCCGACAGGGCATTCTGTACAATGAACCTTTAAAGTAATGGACAAAACACTGTCAGCTGAAAATAGATCACATGAGAAGTCATTTTTCTTTTCCATTCGTGCAAAGAGAACGGCATTTCAAAGCCTTACCAGAGACTCGCTTTTAAAAAATTAATGTCGTTAAACACATGTTGTATTCCTCTCTGTTCTATGTAAAAGAACATTTCATTAACACAATTTCTGTAAACATTTTTCCCGATGAACTTAAAACAAAGAATAAGGTTTGTGACAATAATATGTAGAAAGCCATGTTAGTGAAAGTGACTAAAAAGAAGCTTGGCTAGGTTAAACTACACTGCCCATTCCTGGCCTCAAAGTGATCTGAATATTAGTGTAACGTGAATATTAGTGTAAGCTGTACGCATTAACAACCACAATGATATTTCATATAATTACGTACTAAATACATAAACGTTCATCAACTTTATTTGCACCATACAATTCCAAACTTGTAAAGCCAGCAAAAGCCGAAGCTAGAGGGAGTAACTATGCATTATAGACACGCATACGCCTTGATAGCACCAACACTCGGTGACATCAAAGAGGCTAGGAAATGAATCTTCAATACTTCTTCTTCCTCTTCAGATTATCCTTCTCTTTGTAGCACTTACATCCCCAAGGACTTACAATGCCTTGAGCTCGTCGAATGTCGAGAAGCAAGCTAACTTCCTCCAGATATTATTGGCAGTTGCGTTTCACTTTTTATTAATCAAGTACTAAGATGTTACTAACACCATGTGCCAACAGAGCATTACTGTGAAAGAGACCTCCAATCCATCTGATCTCTTGTAGTAAGTTGCGTGTTGAAAAAAATTTATACGTCGAAAATTATTATTGAACTGATCTTATAGTTTTAATTTGTTCTATTAATTTCGTTTTTGTACATAGCGATAAGCAGCTTTCAAATTATTGCTGTTGTAATTAATTTGTAATCATTCGAATTTGCCTTGTCTCGGATCCAGTTGGTGCCTGAAATTCTTGTCTCAGAATCGTGGACTCGGATTGATATGTTCTATTTTGATCAATTTGTGAAAATAATAATGTAATTTTTCTCTAGATAATTACACAATACCTAGTTTTTACACCACTATCGCGAATAGCAAAAATCCTTCTCTAAGCGTCCCTCTTTCTGACGATTATTTTATTTTTTGTCGTTCTGGAGACCATTCGTTTCCCCACACTTTAAACAACCGTAGCCTACTATATTTAATCTTTCACTCAGTGATGTTATACTTTCCCACATTCATAATACAAACATTTTAGCACTTTATAGCATTTACAAATCATTATAACCTCATTATAATATGTTTGTGCCCTTCTGTTTATGCGTTTCCTATAGGTAAATCAGTGTAAACATTCGTGTATCTAAATAAGAACAAATAAAAACTTGGGGTAATGAATATTCGAGGTACTTAAAGAGACGAGTAAAGTTTAAGGTTGCATTTGGGATGTCCACGGTTCAAATCCTGCCAGGGGGCCCTCCCTGACTGAGATTATTTTAATAGATTATCTTCAAGCCTGTTAAATGTCAAATAACGGGGTGGAGTAACTCTCTCAATTTCATATTTTCATTTATGTATCATCAGTATCCTCCAAGTGTAACTCTGTGACCAGGAGTGAGGGAATCTCGACCTTTTGAAGATCTTTTGTAGCTGTGCCATGTAGGGATGCAGTCGTCTACGTTGCGAATCAAACCCCGAACTTCCGAATGCGGCCCTTAGACTATATCATCTGAGCCATTTCATTCTTTCGTCCACCGCCTTGTGGTGCCACAAGTAACATATGCATTAATCACAACTAAAAGCAATGCAGGATTGTAAATGAAATTATTTTCTCATAGTGTGCTCTTTCTGCATTGTCTAACCGAATTTTTTCTCAGTCTTTACCTAATGTCTCTGATGTCCAAAATAGACTAATCTGAAGATAGAAATTAGAACTTCAGACGTCAGATAAGTTAATGATTAAAATAAATTGCTTTTTCTATTAAAACATTTTTGGCCTATGCAATCAATTTCAGACTCTTTGGAAACGCATTCGGTACTGTTATCGTACAAGTTGTGTCAACCATGCCTTTGTTTTTCTTACACATCCTAGATTATGTTCAGCAGTGTCAATCTAATTATGAGTAGTCTGACACAACTAATAAACACATAACAGCACGTAACACTAATAAAACAAATTGCACCAATTTAAGTCACACAATTCATAGCTTTAAAATCATTATGTTGCACAGATAGACTAAGTGAAGTTTAAAGAATCTCCTGTGAAAAAAAAAAATTCCCAGTGCTATCGGAACCTTGTTAACTTGTGACTCTCTGGATCAACGTGACAACTGTCTTCATGTAGCAGCTTCAACATTCGGCACATCAGGTAAAATTGTAAATGCCGCCATATTTGGCGCCCACATACCTAGTACAATTTCATATGAAGATAAACAAAAGCTGATACGTATTATCTAATAATTATATTACTATATAAGGTAGGCTATTTGTCTTTATTAAGATGTGAACAGAATTGCTGCAAACTGCAGCGTTATGTGTAAAATTTGCAAAAATAGTATTTAAAACAAAGCAAATGTATATACCTGAAAACCATAAGTAATGACGCCATACAAAATTATTGCATTTCCAGGTATTGTAGCTGTGTTCTGCGTAACGAAATCTGAAGTTTCATTATGCATTGTAATGAACATCAATTCAAGAAGAGCTCAATGCACTGTGGTAGACATCATCAGAGGAGACATTCCTTTATTTGTCTGAGTCCAGAAAACTGTGTTCGCTCTCTCACTTTGAAACCTAAAAATGTCTGAATTTAATCATTTCTCGATACGCGGGCCTAAATAACTTGACTATGTACAGGTCTTTAAATCCACACACTCTCTCATTCTGTGTACAATTGAAAGGAAACCACAATACGTGTCATTCAAGGTTTGGACCGTAGTATCCTTTCTGTCCCAATTAACCAATGTCTATCCATTTCTTTCTGGCCTTCCTATGTTTCATTTACCTAGTGGAACGTATTTAAGTCACTATTGCAGGTAATTTGTCCTTCTTTTTCCTCTACATACGTTTTCAGTTTTCGTATTGTGTTCAATCCACTCTTTAAATATGTTCTATTCTTTTTTGTTGCTTCATTTGTTTCATTATCTAACAGAGAGTATTCAGCCAATGATCTTAAAATACATAGAAAACTAATATTTCCTTCTTAGGGGAGAAGCTGCACTGTTTAAATCTTCTATGGGGGTACGTGTATGCAGAAGACATACTTAAAGTATAGAAGAGACCGTTTTCATCACTATGATCTGAATATTTGGTCACTGAAATGTTACATACTTCATGAAACCAAAACCTGCTTTCTTGCCCAATTCCGAATATTTTCTACATGAGCAAGCGATTTATTTTTCCAGTCCTATTTACATCTGCCAATAATTTAACAGAAGGAGCATTGTTAAAGGCACCACACCTCTTCCATAACCATCATCATGAGCTGCAACTGTCACTCAATCATGGGATACATCCATGTCGAGGAAGGGAACAACTAACGATGGTAATAGGGCGGATTATGGATGCATTCCACAGGATTATTTCTTTCGTTAACCGGGAGATGGTTAAACATTCTCAAACAATATCTGAATGACTTAAAATACATAATATTAGGAAATAGCATGTGAGAAAACACCAAACTATGGTAAGTGCCTATAGCAAGATTTGGATTACGATGAAGACTACGAAAATGTGTCATCTGTGCCAGATGTCTTGTCTAGATTTTTCTCGTTTCATATAAAATAACTATAACTATGGACAATTTCTTTTCGGGCAGCAAGTCAGGTGAAAAGACGATTAGAAATCGATGTTTCGGGAGTGTTCATCTATCCCAGCATCAGCATATTTATTAAATGTTATAATCACAAATGAAACACTGGATATAACATAAATATAAACAAAGACAAAACACTATCAATACTCGCAATGCTGAACAAAGGACTGTTTTCAGCAAATTAAATGCCAGGTCAGGAGATGGCGTGAGTATAGAAAATTAATTGTGTCAAAGAAACGTAACAACTTAACTTGATTATCAAGCTGTATTGATCCGTGCTTCTTAAGTCGACAGGTTTCCATTTTAAGGCCGATTTCCAAGAGGATATGAACTGAAATCCAGCATCACGATTAAGCGTGCTCCTTTCGGAGGAAATGGTGAAAGCCTCCTTAATATAAATATAAATATAACTATGTATTTTCAGTATTAACCAATAAAATTGCTGCACTCTCTTGTAATTAATTCTATTTGTCAGGTAAAGAAACTAAGGAACCTTTCTTAAAGAATATAGAAGGCTATGATACATTATTAATGATTATGAAATAAATCCGATTAAATAATATTTGTATATTCCACTTGCAACAGTTATCTCTGAAAGACTATTTAGCACAGCAGGACTCATATGTGATAGAAAAAGAAGTATGCCTGGCCCAGAAAGAGTGAAAATGCTATTATTTTTTAACAAAAAGCTTATAAAAGTGGACAGTTTTGCTTTCAAATGTCTAATGTAGAGTTTATGCCTAAGAACATTGACAGTTTTAAGTTCTGCCTCGTTAAATATGTGCACCTATTTCAATTTATTGGCATAACACAGTTCTACCAGTAGTCTATTTTGTATTGAAACTGGAAGGAGAAATGACGTTATCAAGTATCCAAATATAGAGAAAAACTGCTATATACACATCCCTAATAAAAAGTGTTGTAAACGGAACTGAATTGCTAGATTTATCTCCGAAATGGTAAAGCATGTTGCATTCTACCTCGGGATGTGTTTAGGAAGCTGTTTTTGCACTTCTAGTACCCGGCTGAGGCCTGATGCTAGTCATGAAATGTATTCCGACGTGATGAAGTTCCTTTGCTGCTCACGAGATGGGGTAAGTGTGTGAACAGTTGAGATTCGATCGCATGACCCCAACTGTGAGTGACATTATCATCATTATTTTGTCAACAAGTCCACAGCGAGGCGCAGAGCCGCGTAATCTCTTAATTAAGAAGAAAGGCCATGCGAATAATTAGGATGTTCCCCCTACCTCATTATCAGCACCGCCTTACCACTTGAGGGACTCGAGCGCCTTCACACGTGATAACTCTCTCACACGAGTCTTTTCACAGCTTTCCCAAAAAATAATTCTCAACCTGCCACTGCTCTAGTGTGTACACAGAGTTTCCAAATGAATTACAAAACAACGGGGTTGCGTCACCGCTAATCAGAAGTGATCAAACAGATAGCATGGTTATTTACTTCATTGATTTCAAAACACTACATTGTAACTTTGTTACATATTTAGGAATGTGAACGGAATTAATTTAGGACTAAAGTTCGTATAGAATATTATAGCAATTAAAAGTATTTCAAAAAGAAAATAAATTATTCACCCCTTTTTTGTAATTTATGTCCTCCAACGTTAAGTCATATCGGACGATGAATGAAATGGGTGATATAATGCTCAAATAAGCCCGGGGTCCATAGAGCTTAGAGTTACACGACATTCGTCTTTAAGGATAAGGGAAAACCCCGGAAAAACCTTATCCAAATACCTCATCCTGACCGAGATTCGAACTCGGGACCTATTGAACGCGAGACAGACACGCTACCATCTACACTACCGAGGCGGGCTCATTTAATTTGATTCAAGTAAGTTCATCACTTTGGTGACTAGATTGTCATTTTGAAAACACAGTTGTACTTAATTGTACTTTTCCCCATCTAACAGTCACATTGTATCGTATTGTTGAACCTTATTCTACAATAATATAATAACGCATAGCAGATTTCGCTTCTTACATATAAATTTTGCCCATACCTTTGCCAATCTCTAAGAAATTTCTATGAAGATCTCTAAGTGTAATTTGTCGTCATAACTTCCTCTTTCGGTTTTGTATAAGTCATGAAACTCATTGCACCCCGAGGGAATATTTTTTGCAATGAACCTAACTCTGTAAGCCAATTCTTACCCCCAATTCAATTATATTTTAATGTTTAATTTTCTGCGCGTTCCTTTACCACGCTGTCAGAGTCTTCTTTCCAGAATCACGTGATCATATATTTCATTTCCTGTCTTTGATTTGATCTCCTCAATTATCTTTACATCAATCCGTGAAATCCTATATATCTCGTCAAGCTAAAATTTTCCTCTTTGAAATTTAGCAAATTTCACATCATAGTGCTTCTTTTAATGTTAACCATTTGCAATTTACGCCTTTCTTGTTAAAATAATATTTATATTATTTCAAATCTGCATTTTTTCTGCAAAACTCTTTCAATGTGTTTCTTATAACTCAATGAAATTAACTTAAATTATAGTATTTTGACTACTCTCCTACTTCATTTTTCACATTTTGCCTATAATTCGATTATCACATTTGTTGAGTGTTAATATGCTTGAAAAAGGCCATATCTTTGCTTTGGAAATCTAAATATCATCTTATTTCCCCCGACAGAGAAAACAAATGACCATCTGTCATTGGTCATAATTATAGAAAATGGCACCGCCCCCTGTGAATCCTAATTGTCAGTACTTATTCCTGTGGTCAAAAGTAGAGGTAAATATTCATTAATGAGTTAATGAAACAATCCACTCTATTTACGATTGTTCTCTCATCTGCTGAAATATGCCTCATGAGTGAATATGTAGTTTATTTCATCTACTTTGGACGCCTATTTCTGCGCTCAAAATTAGCATGAGTGCTGACATATTCAAAGTACCTGAAATTTTATTGAATTTTTCTCATAACTTCTGTGTATTGCTCTTTCAGATTTTCAGCTTTCAAAAATGCTTGAATATTATCTGTTAATTAATTACATTACAAATCATATTTGAAAATGTGCTAGCTAAAGTGTCTCTAAAATGAACCAAATTCTGTTGATTTTAACCAATCATTCTAAAAAAAACGAAGCTGCATTTATTGAATATTAATTAGAAGCTCAAGAATTTGTTCCTTTCCTGGAACCCCTTACCATTTTCATCCGTGTTTAACCGACTATTGTAATCTTCAATTTTATCACCAACTACCGCGATAATTTTCTACTCTTCGAGTTTGTACTGAATTTGTTAAAACTGCTCCTTCTCAAAATAAAAACTGGGATATTTTTTGGCTTTGCAATATCTTATAGTCATTAATCCCGTTTACAAATATTTCTAATTTGACGAGGAGGTACAAAGTGCGATTTGCTGGTTTATCCTGAGTCGTTGGTATCATAAAAACAATGTTACACTCCGTAATCAAATCAGAGTTATCAACAATATCTTTAATATTTTCATCATATCCAGTACAAAATTCTGGAGGCTCGAATCCTTAAGCTTCGTTAATATTTCAGAGCTTTCTCACTTTCTTTAATGTAATTAATGATTTATTTTCACTTAATACCAAATAAAAACTAAATCCCCTATCGTGTACAATCAAGAATTGAGTTGAAATACAGTGAATACACAGTCACAAAAGAAAGTATGTAATATAAGTGACAGCATTAATCAAACAGAGCACAACAGGATCATATTTTTAAAATAATCTCAGCGCCTATTATTTTAGGAGGAGGTTAAGGATATAAAACTTTATAGTAAGTTTTGTCAGCCAACTGAATACCAAAAATCGTACATGAATTCTCTGCCATGTCTCAAGAAGTTGTTGCAGTCCAATGGAAACTGGTGTGTCTTCCACATTGTGCTAATGCAGTGCCTCCATCAGTTATACTTCTTGAACAGAATTCCCCTGCTTGGAGACTGAAGACTTAACAACACTCCGTACCTCTCTTGGGCGCAAATGTCTTCATTTACTCACAAGATGTGCCTTCTATCCTAAAGCGTTTCAAGGTCGATGTGGATATTTTGTAGCAATGTTTAGTATTATGGCTCCAGCCTCCAGGTATTATAATATAGTACACATGACCATATGCTCTCCAATGATAACTCTGCAGGAATGTCCTGTAACCAAATTAGAATGTTTGAATGGAAGGGATATACGGGATACATTGCTTTCGGAGACAGGATAACTCGTTACAAATTAGTTCTGTTGTGTTAATGAATCATAGTATCACCAGAATGTCTATGACCTTTGCATATTCCTTGACAGGGGTTCATTCCAACTTCAAGTGCTTCTTAACATAATTTTTTTGCTTTGTTTTATGTACCAACATTGTGACGTCGTCAGCATAAGAAGCAAATTTAGAAGCAGATTTTAACATAGCTGTTGGAAGAGTTGCAATAATCCTTTTAATTGCAGCGAAATAACATCATTGATAAACGACTTCCCTACCAAAGTGCACATTCTATTCAAAGTGCACATTTACGCTCACTTACACAAGTAATGTTTCCAAAGATAATAAAGTGGCATACATGCAAAGCTGTCCATGAACTCAATAAGCTATCATGAGATTAATTTCGTCCAAATCATTTTCCAAGTCGAAACTGATAGTGCCCTCATGCGTGAGTTGTTTAGGGAAGATAATTACGTTACGAGAGCTCTGCAGATTTTCAACAATGGTATTCCCCAGGATGTTCTTATACCTGTAGCATCCCACAAATCTTTTGCAGAATTACCCACACGAGCAATTAACAACGGCGTAAGTGGCTTAAGTAACAGACAATGCTCAGTTTCCCCATGATCATTTCGGTCCCTTTTTACTTTATCAGGACTTAAAAATCTTCACTAATATACTTTTAACAATACTTCTAGAAGACTTATAAAATGTATAACCTCTTCTATTTGTTCAGTACAAATGCTGGCACTCATTGCAGCCAAAGTCTTACTTTAACTCACTAGTACCAACGGCCGCTAGCATTTCGGTCCAAACATACATAATTAGAAATGCAACAAATGAGGACTCCTTTTTATTCGCTCGAGGTTCGTCTGCTTATAATCGGTCTTTAATATTCAAAGTCTGCAAATCTTGTGTTGCAAATATCAAGCCGTGCTTATCACGTGCCTTAAGATGCTGATTACATCTCAAATGTTATTTTATTCTGACGTAATATGAGACACCGACCCCCTTCCATCCTGCTGCACATTAAACCTGCAGAAATCACTTACATATTCAATGATTTTTCAAGAAAATGTGCAATAATGTCTCTGACACTAGGGCAAAATATTTTCTCCTAATTCTGAAGATAACGTGAATCGCAAAATTTCAATCTGTGAAAAATATGTTTTGCATAAATTGTAATTTCGATTGGGTTAACATGGTTTCTTTTCTTCATTGTTGCACAATTTTATATAAAAAAGACCAAATAAGAGAACTTTTCCGGCTATTTACAAAAAATGAAATCTTATAATATTTGAATTGAAATGGATACTCTCATTTCTTTTCGTTTTCAAACAGTTATTTCAAATATCGCTTTATTTTAAGACACTAATAGGAAAGGTTCATTTCTGAACGTTAATTTAAAAATTCTTAGAAATAAAATTCTGGATAGACTTGGCCTCCAAAAGTACATGTGATTTTGATCAGACCAGGTAGGTGATATTCCTTCTCCAAGACGGAAATTGAATCTATTCTGTTAGTTATTTAGAAAAAAAAGCATTTTAAATTCAAATCACAGTGTTCTAATTTATGTACATATTCATTAAATATTGTAAAGATTAAATTACACATAATATAGTTTCGCTTCCGGATAACCTTTAAAATTTAATGAAGAACATCCGTTAAAATTTTCAATAAGTTGCATAAAATAGTTTTAGAAATGAGTGCATTCGTTGGAAAAACTAGCTTTGAGAAAAATTGTTCTACCTATACCTTTGGTTGTAATTTTCGGATAACTTGTGAAATACAACCATTATTTATCTAGAGTGCAATCTGAGACTGTCTGAAACACCAAAATTCTCTTATTAATAAATATTATGATGTGTAAAATGCAAAACAAGGCGCTGACTTCAATTTTAGACTGATTTGACGTTTATGTTTTCTCGCAAAAGAAACATTGAAAATGCATATTTAAAATGCAAAAGGGCAAAATCATCAGCTAAGTTGATAAATGTTAAAATTTTGCGTTTCTGCTCCATTAAACAAAAAATGAATCCTTCAAAGCTTTTTTTTTCTATTATTTCAAGCGCACCTTTTCACTTACGAGATATAGTAAATACAATTTAACGAAAAATGTATCATTTTTCAACGGTAGAATGCGATCAAAATTTTTCATATCACATTCCTGAAAGAAACATTAACTTCGACACCAAAAGTGGTATTCACTGGATCTAAACTCTGTCCAAGAATAACGAATATTTCGGTAACTGTTAATGCCACAAAGAAATTGCTTGACTTTGGTTGTATATTTTAACCAGATTTATATGTTCGTACAGTACCTACTTTCATCTATCCCTTATAGCTTATAATGTACTAGTATTCTCTAAAAGCTAAAGCCTGTTTTAACGTATTGTACGTTAGTTACACTTTACTCATTGTGCTTTATTACGCAGTTCATTAGTAATAAAGGAGGCTTCCTAGACCATTCACTGAACTTTCAAAATATACATAAGGATAGTTTGCTTGGAAATAATGTTTAGATATTTATGCTGCATCTTAGGATGTGGATCATAAGTACAAAGTTTGGAGTCTACCGAATTGTCGGTTTCAAATTATGCTGCTCACTAATACATAAAGATTTGCACCTTTCTCTATATATAATTTTCCTCGAAATACAATACCAGAGTTTTGGTTCGAATGTAATCTTTCGTCTAATTAATCTAGATACGTAGGTTTGAATGTAGAAAGTGGGTAGCTATATGCTGGCTTTTAGAGACAATTGAATCACAAAATTTAAAAATATACAAATATCAAAAGTTAATAACCAATATTTCGGAAGTAGCTGATTTTACAGCAAACAAAGATCATGTGTTCAGAACTTACGACAAGAAAACTCCACAATTCCATATCTTTTTGTGTTGAAATACTGTCGTTACCTTTCGTTCTCTGAACACCGCTTCTAAGCGCTTTGATTCAAATGTTTTAAGATATTACGATATGAATAAAACGTATACCCTCAATGATCTGCATGTATATTGAAGAGTGTATTTATAAAATATATATAATAGCTAAATCCTTACTGCAGAAAAAATGTAGTCCATATTTAAAATAAAATATTATCGTTCTCATAGCATTAGCCGTTTACGAAATATCCTACAATGCCAGTTTAGGTATTGTTTAACGCAGTTGCCTCAAAATGCAATGTTTGCATTCTTACGTTCTTTAGTTTCTTTTCATGTGCAACTTTGTTATCAGGTGTAAAAATTTGAATAATGCCATCATATGTTTCTTACCTTATTTTAAATCGTTACTTTATGAAAATATATACATCTTGTCTGTCCACTGTTTTCACATTTTCATTGAATTGTTTGAGAAACAAATGGGATATTCTCTCAACTCATGTCCGTATCCTGTAGCTCTTTTAATTAACAACATGTGACATGTGGTAGTGAATCGGAATGGCTGGACATCTTTGAGAAATAGAAACCTCGTTTTAAAATAGGATTCAAGTGTGAAAATATTGCTGATGTTCAACGTGTATGGAGATGGTGTTACTTTACAATGAAATCTCCAATAGCTTGACTTTGTTTTAAGTTTCAGAAGCACAGTAACCCTTCGTAATACTCATGAGGGATGATCCAGTGCTGCTCTTAGATCTAAGGTCTTAGAAAAGTTTACTACTTCCCCTCAAAATTCTGGTACACAATATTTTCACAATTCATAGGCGATGAATATGTAGTCTGATCATCATCTAGGAGTTTAATAAACACTTTCTGTTTGAAGGTAGAGGTACTGAGGCAACGTATCTGCAAAATTGTCCAGGACTTTTCCTGTACATTGATCTCTAGAGTCTAGGAGAAAGAGGTGATTTGAGCTTCCAGCATGGTCACCAGATACATCACTTCTGGACCTTTACTTCTGGAGAACTTTCAAGCATATCTTGTACTGCTGGAAACCCAATTTGAGGCACGACCACCAAAATGTAAGCTATGTGTGTGTGTGTGTGTGTGTGTGTGTGTGTGTGTGTGTGTGTGTGTGTGTGTGTGTCTGTGTGTGTGAACTTGTTAATAAAAACACGTGTGAATGTTAAAAAAAATCTCTGAATATTTAAGTTGTTGACATGTTCCTAAACTGAAACACTAAGTTCTAAAGGAAATTCAGACTTTCCGAAATTACTGCGTGGAGAAATTGTTATTTTCTCAAAAAAATAACTAATGGTTATGTTTAAAATGCTAGATGTTTGAGATATTTATGACAAATGTCTTGAATGATCTGCCATTAGCTTTTGAAATTCTATTTATACTAAATTAATTTTGAATAAAATTATTGCCTCCAAAACATAAGATAAAAACGTAGCTCACAGAAAATGTATAATTCGTAAAACCTTGCATTTATGTCGCGTATGTATATATAGGCATTAACTGCTTCCCAGACAATCCTTCTCATTACTTTCAAAGTTACAGTATATAAAATCCCTCTTTTGTTTCAAAGCTATTATACAGCTTCCCAATTTTGGACCATCGTTCATGCTCTTATTCCTATGTGATGAAATCATTTCTTCAAAACTTTATCACAATTAACATTAACTAGAGAGAAAATACCTTTCTATAGGGTTAATTGTAGAGAATATATAAAACTGAATGTTTACGAAAATGTAAGTAAACAGTGTCTTTAGAGATAGCATCTGTAGCGTACTTGGTAGCAGGTCTGTCTCACATTCAAGAGATCCCGAGTTCGAATCTCGGTGAGATTGAGTTATCTGGAAAAGGTTTCACCTTATCCTGAAAGACGAATGTTGGGTAACTAAGCTCTATGGACCCTGTAATTATTTGATTATTATTTTATTCATCGTTCCATATGACAACTTAAATTTAAAAAAGGTTCTCTTTCGTAGTTATAAACGAAATTCCAGTTAGAACCATATATTTTATCTAGCAAATGAAATAATGAATGTCTTAAAGGTATAAGTCAAGAAGAGACTACATTAGCAAATTAAACAACATTGAAAGGTTAGTTAGTTGCTGAATATTATTGAATATGTTGATGAATAGGGATATTGAAAGTACACAAAAAAGAAACGTTATTTTCTCTTGCAGTTTTGTTCAACACGCCACATATCTACGGTACAGTTTATAATGTGACTTTGTGGGTTCGTGAAATAAAAAGTCCAATTACACCACTCAACAATGTTCTTTATTTCCACCGACTTACAGTTTAACTCTTGCCAATTACACAGAATTACGTGCTGCAACAATTACAATTCACCAGTTCGTCCGTTACAACTTCACTTGTACTCGCGATTACACAAACTCCGATACGCATACACAGTTCGTACAGTCTTCCGTTGCACAACCCTTTCGTTCATTAACACGTCACTGACTAACACTACCTTCTTACACCAAGAACTGTCCTCACTCACACACTAACCAACTGACTGACTGCCCAAACCAACAACTGACTAACTAACTCCGTCTGGCTGTAACCCTCTTTATATCGGAATATCCCGCCTTCTGGTGTTTACAGGATTGTTCTAGTAACAGAAAGATCGAGAAACAGGTGTAGAGAAAACAGGCGACACAGTCATGTTTTTTTTCCCTGACCACAGCCTGTCACCACTACAAGACAAACGAGGAGGAGGTGTGGCTAACCGAACCTCCCCTGCCCTTCCGCTGCCAGCTGCCTTCACAGGGTGTTCCAGCGCTCCCGTTACACTGCTCCCTCCTCAAAGCTGTTCGCCTCGAACAGCCCCATCGTAGCGTGCGAGGCGGTCCAGGTGTACCACCAGCATCTGCTCGAAGTCTCAGCCAGAAGTAGCGCTGCCGTAGTTTGTGAATCATTCGGTTCGCTCCCAGGTGTCCTCCTGAAGTACCGGCGTGCACTTCCTCCAGGACTTCCGGGACCTTGCTCCGGGGAAGTACCAACTGTCCTCTCTGCGCCTTCCCATCGGGTGACTCCCATTCCCGGAACAGCACGCCCTCTCTGGTCTTCAACGAGTCCCATCGGGCCCAGTGCGACTTGTAGGTGGCGCTCCTCGGTGCGATGTCCTCCCAGGTTGGTCTCGTCCCTGCGTCCACTTCCCTCAAGAGTGGCCCCAAGTCTGCGTCCGCCAGCTGCTCCCTCCTCAGGCCTGCGCTATCCCAGCCTTCAGCAGGCACTGCCACAACTACTCGGACTGCTGCGGCACGCTCCTCCTCTTCCACTCTTGTGCGCTCGTGGCCGTCCTGGAACTGCGGTAGGACACCTCCAATGCAATGGTCGCTGGCGTCGGTGTCCACAATGAAGGCGCCACCCGGTTGTGGGAAACCCAAAATTGAAGCACTGCACAGGGTCCCCTTCGGGTGCTGGAAAGCGTCTTTGGCGTCCTCCGTCCACACATAAGGCCGGTTTTCCTCCGTCAGGCGGGTGAGGGGTTTTGCGATGTTGTCGGCCTTTTCCTCTAAATCATTAAGGCGGTCGTCTACTTGACCCTTCCGTTTGCCCAGGTTCGCGACGTCATCCCTCACGCCGGCCAAACGTTCCTCAAACTTTGCAGCGAGAGCCTCGTTCGCCGCCTTCATTTCCGTGGTTAGTTCGGCCTTCATTTCTTCCATCTTCCCGGCGATGTTGTCGTTGGCCGTCTTCATTTCTTTCAGTTCTGCTTTCATTTCCATCATCGTCTCCAAAATTTTCTCCAATGCCGCGTCCATGGTTGTAATGCTCGGTGATGTTATCATCCCACTTCTGACACCAGTGTGACTTTGTGGGTTCGTGAAATAAAAAGTCCAATTACACCACTCAACAATGTTCTTTATTTCCACCGACTTACAGTTTAACTCTTGCCAATTACACAGAATTACGTGCTGCAACAATTACAATTCACCAGTTCGTCCGTTACAACTTCACTTGTACTCGCGATTACACAAACTCCGATACGCATACACAGTTCGTACAGTCTTCCGTTGCACAACCCTTTCGTTCATTAACACGTCACTGACTAACACTGCCTTCTTACACCAAGAACTGTCCTCACTCACACACTAACCAACTGACTGACTGCCCAAACCAACAACTGACTAACTAACTCCGTCTGGCTGTAACCCTCTTTATATCGGAATATCCCGCCTTCTGGTGTCTACAGGATTGTTCTAGTAACAGAAAGATCGAGAAACAGGTGTAGAGAAAACAGGCGACACAGTCATGTTTTTTTCCCTGACCACAGCCTGTCACCACTACAAGACAAACGAGGAGGAGGTGTGGCTAACCGAACCTCCCCTGCCCTTCCGCTGCCAGCTGCCTTCACAGGGTGTTCCAGCGCTCCCGTTACAATAACGAGGTAGATATTGCAACTGAGATATTCGTAATAGTAAAGCGGAACCAGCATAAGCTCCAGGTGGGGAAGATATTCTGATGTATTTGATTAGCTTAAATAAGATATGAATGGAAGCGACCGTATCCTATATTAGTTGGAGTAAAGTTTGTTGCTATTCCGCTTCTATCCAGATTAACCAGCATTTAGAAGGCTTGAAAATTGGCTAGAGGTTGTTAAGTAAGACAGACATTCCGCCCAAATGTCACATCTTTTTGCTGAATATCCAAGGAGTTTTCATCTGTTATTTGAATTATGAAGGACAAAGAATGAGATTGAACAGAATATTGTACAATGATTTCATAACGAAGGGGAGAGGTAAATGAAACTAATGAAATCATCATCCCATTCTAAAGTGCAACGTCGGGCAACTAGTCGGGGTGCAATGAATAAACAAATACTTCATTGCTATGGAAATTTCAACAGAAAACTATCGACAATTTTACTGAAATTTATATTGTCGTATACGTACATCGTATGGTGACGTAATACCTTTAACTAGCGTACTTCTTGACGCTGCTTACTAATATATAACAATGTTATTATCCCTGTTTTCTATGACACCGTGAAGTGCATTGTTAAGGAAATAACATTGTGTTTCCATGATTTGCTACTCGTTTTTCTGGTCACGATGTATACTGCACATGCAAATCTTTAGTGTAAATGCTCAAATCGTGTATAACGACAAAGATGAAATCAAATGCAGGTTATGTAAGAAGGTAGGAGACAAATAGAAAGAAGAATACCTGCAGGAACCTTCATATAAATTCTAATTAAAGGTAACTCTCCAATCATTTTTATTTACGTGCTCCTACGTTTAGTCATATCGACTAAATGAGCTATTAAATGAGCCTAGGGTCTTAGAGCTTAGAAGTACCCGACACTCATCTTTCAGGTTGACGTGCAGCCTCGGAGAAACCTTATCCAAATAAATCATCCTGACCAAGATTTGAACTCGGGACCCCTTGAACGTTGCTACCAACTATGCTACAGAGATGGGTATAACTCTCTAAAGACAATAAACTTAATTACTGGCAAAGAATAGTGATATAAAACAGAATGCATAACCTTGAGCTGAAGTTTCACAATGGCATTAAGGAAAGCTTTTTGGGAAAGGAAGGAAAATTTATGAGAGTTTCTACAAAAAAAAAAAAAGTATTACATATTATCCCGCTGCTTTTAACGTAGAACTTCAGATGAAATCAGCTAAGTACCTGCACTGTACGGAATACTGAATCCTCAAAGCTTCACTCCAGTTTTATCAAGAAAGGCTCATGTATCAGTAAAGTATGCTGTGAAGTGAAAGGAGCATTAGCATCTAATACTATCCGTCAACATAGCCGTGGATGCAGCAGCATTTTACAAAGTATTGTTTAAAGATTAGTAATGCAAAGCGAAATTCAGAAAGAAGCTGTAATTTACCTTAACAGTAGAGGTGTTAGTTTTGTCCTGATTTTGCAAGATATAACACAAACAAAAACTTTGTTCATTAACTTATCAAGCAAAGCATCAAAAAGAAAATGTTAACACATTTAAAGCACAGTTACTGGGAATGGGTTGTCAAGGAGATGTCCAACACAACTGAGCTTTCCGTCTTTCAACTGTCATGAATCCATTACAATGAAGTCATTCAATTCATTTTTCCTTTTCCTTTTATACATTGTTATCTCTTTGTAACCTTCTTGAAGGAGTTTATCAGCAGGTAATTTCTCATTAAGATAACATATACTTATATCCTTGCGTCAATAGAATAATTGAAAAGTTCTGATTGTCCTTATTTTCTTATTCAAAGAACAACCTGGTCACAACAAACTAATTCAAGATTATCTTACTGAGGCAAGATTTTTTTAATTCGATTTATTTTTTGTCGCTTTAATTTACATGTCATATCGCGTCATCTTAACATTGATGTAACATTATATTAGCATTCATATCAGATGTGTTTACAGAGTTCCGTAAAGTTACAAAAGTACAAAACTGTTTTACAATATACATGGTTTCCAAGTGCTTCTGTAATTTTACTGGGAACATTGGCTTCTATTCGCTGCTGTTGATATTTCTTGCATTCTTCTATGATGTGTTTGACGGTAATGATCACGTTACAAGTGTTGCATACAGGAGGTAGGGTTTTGTTGAGTAAGTAGCTATGGGTAAGTTTAGTGTGTCTAGTACGAAGAAGGTTAATGTCGCCGTTTAAGCTTTGTTACTGGATATGGTTATCTGTAAGATGATTTAAGTTCTTGGAGTTTGCTGGTAGAAGTCTCTGACCAGGTGGAATGCCAGTAGAGGTGTATTGTTCTCTTGAGGTATGTGATTACGTCGGTATATGTCTGTTGCTTGTATTGGGAGATGAGTTGCTTCTTTACCTGCAGCATCAGCTTATTCGTTTCCGGGAATGCCTTGATGCGATGGGATCCAGATTAAAGTAACACTTTTTAATCCCGATAGAATTTGCATGTACAGATTTTGGATTTCTCGTATTATTGGGTTTTTACATTTTTGGTTTTGTAGGGTCATAATGGAAGATTGCGAGTCAGTGAGAATTACATACTGAGAGTCACTTTTAATATCTTCAAAGGTTCGTTTGATAGCATAGAGTTCAGAGATAAGGTATCTTACATTGTATGTCTGGGATAGACCGCTGTACAAGCACATAAAATTTCATTTATTGAACCATCAGTGTAAATATGTGTGTAGTCTGGATTTTTGGCGCATATATCCTTAAAGAGTTGTTGGTACACAGATCTGGGTGTTGAGCTTTTAGGATACTTTCTTTAATTCATTTTTGACTGGCGGGGCTCTGATCTTCCATGGTGGTATATCGGTTTGTACTACTTTAGGTGATATTTTCGGG
This sequence comes from Mantis religiosa, assembly GCA_030765055.1. Taxonomy (NCBI): domain Eukaryota; kingdom Metazoa; phylum Arthropoda; class Insecta; order Mantodea; family Mantidae; genus Mantis; species Mantis religiosa. The sequence goes on along the minus strand of CM060953.1, from coordinate 31,820,507 downwards.
AGGGAAAGAGGCAAGATTTTCTTTTGTCACGTCAGTTTCTTCAGAAAAAAGTTATAAGTTAAAATGGAAGCAATTTATTTACACTCAGCTTCGAACTAATTAAAATAAGTGATTATAAGCAGAAATAACTGGTTATGCATTCCATTTACACGAATTTCTCTATCCACTCTTCTTCCAACTGTTCTTACAGAGCCTAATTTCATATTCAGTTTCGGCTATTTGAGATAGACGTTTAGAGAGATTCTTTTATTGCCTATTTAACTGAGCGTGTAACCTAAAGGGATTGAAGCCATAATGACATGTTTAAAAATGGTTCGATATGTCACGGCTGTACAGAACGAGATTAAAGATTTTACTCTGTGGTATATCAGTTACAACATAACACACTTCCTGCCAACACGGTTTTGCAGATTACTGACTGATTACTGACGATGGAAGGCCAGTGTCAAGGAGTTTCTAAGATAGAACATCGTGCCACAATCTGTGAAATGTGTGAGTGAAGTCTCTTTGGTTTCATGCCAATGTATTTAGTTATATATAGGATGAGGAGAATCGTAAGATCTGCAAGTAAATGATGTGATATTTAAATGTGTCGAATAGTTTAAGTACCTGGATATATAATAGATAAGAATGGCACTTGTGAAAAGGATATTATCAATAGGGTAAATTGTGCATGGAAGGCGATTAGAAGTTTGAGTAGTCTTTTATGGAATAGGAATCTGACTAGAAAGACTAAACAACAAATTTTAAAAACATTCATAGAAAGTATACCTACATATGGTTCCAAAAGTTGAACAATAAATGGAAGAATGCAGAAAAGAATATTAGCGATAGAAATGGATGGACTTCGAAGAAGTATGAGGATATCAAAGGATAGCATGTCAGAAATACCTACATGAAATGGATACACTGGAAACTGTTATAGACAGAATGTCAGTAGAGCACTACAATGGTTTGGACATACAACGGGTGCCGGAAGAATGGTGGCCCAAACAAATCCTAAAATGGGAAGACCAGGCAAAAGAAAGCGGGGAAGAGCCAGAAGAACGTGGTACGAGGAAATATATGGTCATATGAAGAAGAGGGAACTGGAATGACAGGTATCTCTGAAAAGCAGGAACAAAGGTGAACTGCTGTGAAGTGGAAAACCTATAAATAAACAAATAAGAATCGGAGAACTTAACCTGTCAGGGTATAAGTGAAATCAAAAAGTAACAAAGAAGTCGTTGGCGAAGGGACTTCACCAGAAGTTTGGACAGAATTTAGGCCGATAGTTCTGGAGGAAGTCAGGAGTTCTGGCATTTGAATATTGTAATGAATGCAATATATCTCCACAATTTCAGAAAATAATGAATTAGAAAATGTACACTCTACATGGAGCCTATGGAGCGTGAGGTATATTTCCGAAAATTTTTAACAGAGTTTGTGGAATAGGATCTTTTATAGGAAACACTTGATAGCTAAGAATTTGAGCTGAGGGTACATGGAGCTTAGAGTTACCCAACATTCGTCTTTTGGGATAAGGGAAAACCCAGTAAAAAACCTTATTCAGGTAACTCACCGAGATCCGACCTCGGGACCTCTTGAACGTGAGGCAGACATGTTACCATCTACTACTCCACCGAGGTGGGCTAAAAAATTCTTGGTGACTCTAATCTTTATAGAAGTGCCCACTTAATCAGCAATTGCATCAAGGACATAACAGTTTGAAATCCTCTGAATTTGTACAATGAATTTATGATCATTTGAGAGTTTTGGTTGGAATGACGTTTCAAAACAGCTAACGTAAGTCACATGATTTTTATAGAGTAATATTGTGACGACCTGTTCTTACTTTGTGAATAATTAAGGAACACGTGGTCAGGTCGAACACTCGGGAGCAAACACTCAGAGCAGAACTACATGCTTTAGCGAGAGGATGGAATCTTTTCTATAATGATTCATTGGTAAAAAGGTAGGATAAAGCTAATTAAAAGTGGAATTCACTTAATAAGAATATTTACTACAACAAACAGATTTACAAAGGCGGCCATAACGGCCGTTTACCTGCCCAGAAGCGGAGCTGCCTACAAAACCATCCTACCCCATCAGCGGGCAGTTACAGAGAGAGAGCCTCTCGCTTAAATATTATTCATCTAGTCATAAAGGAGGGGAGGAAGTGACGTCACCTACTACTTGAGTCAACAGAGTAGAGTAAATTAATACCGTCTGTGACATCTCTCCCTCACTTCCCCAAAGATCAATGGATACATTGATTTTTAAAACAATATTACATTACTGTTGAAATAGTGTTACAATACATTTAAACTGATATAATTTTGCCTTCATTGTTAAAAATAAAACGTTTGTTTTGTTCACAGATATATAAATTTAAAATATATGTTGTCTTTAAAAGAATATAAAACATCATGCCACCTTCTTGAAAACAAGATTAACATCTCCAATATTTGGATTCATACAAATTTAAAAGGAAAAAAATTAATTAAATTATTGTTTATTGATTGCTTGCATGCTGCTATTAATTTAATTGGAGATGTACGTGTGGCACCTTGTTGATGCAGTTGAGGCCCATAAATTTAGGGAATGAATACAAATACACTGGTTTTGCCTATTATGTTTAACAGGGCCGCCTCACCATAAGCAACGTCATCACAATAAGATATTAGGTGGTCTCACAAGTAAAGTCGTTGTGTGTGTGTGTGTGTGCGTGCGTGAGTGCGCGCGTGTGTTCTGGAAAACTGATTGGGTTTCTTTTGTTTGGCAATGATGTCATTGCTAGTGTTGCGTACATTGTGAGTATCAGTCTTCAGCTGTAAATATAAACAATCACAAAATGGAGATAACAAAGTTTGAACTTCTAAAACACTTCTGGAAACAAGATTATAAAATCGCTGCCGCAGCTCGAAGAATGTGTGCAGTGGAAGGAGAAGGTGTCGTTAGTGACGGTGTCGCACAACGATGGTTCCAACGTCAACGTTTCAGCTATGGAGATGAAAGATTTATCACGTTCTAGAGGACTTAAGGTATGGAATATTGAGCATACACGCGAAGTTTTGCGAGAAAATCCACAAGAAAGTATCCGTAGAAAAACATGCTACATTAAGACACTCGGAAAATAATACAGAAGCTGTGGATCTGTACCACATAAACTGGCAACTCAACAGGCTGAACGTAGAGTAAATATCTGTCCACAGCTTATCCGTAATATCATTGAAGATAGATTTGTTAGGAGAAATGTCACCAAAACCCTGAAGAACCAAAACAGTAGCTTTATCTCTGCCAACCTGCCAAAGTGATCGTGAAAATAATCAGTTCGGTCCCAAGTAATGCTGAGTGTCTGATGGAATTTTAAAGGTGTGAATCACTGAGAGTTTATACCAAACGCGCGGGCGATTGGTGTGGATCTATATTCTCAACAACTTGAGCGAGTTATTGAAATTTCGGCATGGAGATACCTCGCATTAGTTAGTTCTATTGCAACAGCATAATGCAGTGCCCAAACTGCACGATCCACTGAGGAATTGGAAGGAATCGAACTGCTCCCACACCCAGCATCCAGCCCTGGACTCGCATCATTAGCTTATCATATTTTTAGATGCATGACCCATTTTATACGTGAAAGAAATTTTGACAGTATGAAGCAGTACAAGTGGATGTCACCGAATTATTCGCACCAAAAACCAGAGACTGGTACCATCGTGGAATAATAAACCTCGATGAACGATGGCTCAGGAGCATACAATCTAATGGTCTATACTTTGAAAAGGACACATTTCAAATAATTGTTTTTTTAAAGACACTACTTGTGAAACAGTATTTAATAATATTGGCAATATAAATGTTTTGCTGGTGAATAAACGAGAGTGGTGTTGTGAGAAATGCTGTCCCATCAACACTTCAATTACTGTAGGTTAAGAGAACAAACGAATCTGGAATGTATTTGCATAGTATAAAATTAAGGTTTTTTTTTTTTTTTTGTAATTTACGTCCTCCAACGTTAAGTTATATCGAACGGTGAATGAAATGGGTGAAATGCTGCTCAAATGAGTCCAGAGTCCATAGAGCTTAGAGCTACCCGACATTCGTCTTTCAGGATAAGAGAAACCCCCGAAAAAACCCTTATCCAGGTTACTCACGCTGACCGAGATTCGAACTCGGGACCTCTTGAACGTGAGGCAGACACACTACCATCTACGCTACGGAGGCGAGCTGTATATTATAATATACGCAGTGGAGGGAATGCACTACGAACCTATGCAACACTGAGAGAAACCGGTGAGAGAGTGCACCAGGAGAGCTAGCTCGCCACGACAAATGCCATTATTAGTTTCAGCACTTCTGACAGAGGATGTCGGGTCTGGTTAATCCTTCTGGCAGAGGCGGTTCCTCCATAAGGTTGCAGGTTTGCGCTACCCCCGCTGATTCTAAATATACAACAGGTGCATTTTGCACATTAAAGCTGTACTTGTTTGCATTGTTTTATATACAAACATGTTTCAATTACGCTTATCGTCTGTAGCTGCCCATGACCGCAGAAGTCGAAATAAACAGTGATTAGCTGTAGGAGCCGCAGGTTTGCAGCGAAGAGTTAACCTAAGATTTCGCCCAAATGTAGGCTCTCTGAGGGGGTTGCGGGAAGCTGAAGAGATGGGAGTGGCTTCTTATTGCTTAAATGGAGGTTTATAAACCTAGCTCCTCCTACTCTTAGCAACGGCTATAGCGTGACCTTCAGGCTTAGCTTCTGTGTGCTCTGCTTTTCGAACACAGGGAGAATTTAATTAAATGCATGGAGGTTATTCAGAAGAGAGCTCTGTTAAACAACAACGCCACACTTGTTCAGGCTTCAGGGTTTATGGCCACTTTGAAAGATTATAATTTTGTATTCTGGCTGTCTTTCTTCTACAAGATCATACCACATGTGGACATTTTGTAAAATCAGCTGCAGAAACAGACTGCAATACAACGTTTGCCATCGCCCAGCTAAACGCATTTAAAAGGGAAGTGCAAAACGTAAGAAATAGCGTGGAAATCGAGGAACACGAAGAAACTGCAATTAAGAGGAGAAGAATAGAAGATCATGATGTGAAAAGAAGAGAAGCTCTTGAAGTATGTGACATTCTTAGAGAAGCAAGGGACAGATTTAGCTTCACGGGGCATCTGGTAGTCTCAACTTTGTTTCATCAAGAAAATTTCTAATAAATTTCCTGAGGATTCCCTTAGAGAAACAATAAGGTTCTATCCTTTTATCATTGGAACAAAAATTCGTAGAGAACTGACTGTAATTAACAGTCGAGAGGAATTTCGTGGAATGTCCGGCGCTTTGTGCTTGATGGACTTCATTAAGGAAAACAATTTATGTGTTACATTCAGCGAATATGTCAAACTCCTCCGAGTACTGTTAACTATGCCAATGTCTACCGCTGAAGCAGAATGCTGTTTCTCAACTTTAAAAAGAATAAAAACTTTCCTTAGGAACACAATGTCACAGGACCGATTGACAGCATTAGCAATGCTTTCAATTGAGAGAGATTTTGTTATGAAGATCAGCGACTTCAACGCAAAAGTTATCGATAGATTCGCCAGGTCTAAGGAGAGTAGAGCAGAGAATCTGTATAAATAGGTGAGTCTTTACTACTCTGTATTTTATTTTTCATTTGTGCACCACCAATAATTTAACCCACCAGCCACCACTGCTTTCTGGGTAGAGTAAAGAAGATAACTGTGAAGTAGCAGCTTTGTTGACTGCGGAGACCAGAGGTCAACGTCTCAAAATACAAACAACCTGTGTAGTTAGCACTACCACAGTCGAAACAGTTGCACGAGACGGAAATGAAACTGAACATATTGGATGAGGATCATGATGACAGTGATGACGGTGATGATATTAATGATAACTATCACGATGTTTACAGTCTTATAACTCTCATCGTGATTCAAGTGTAGCCACATTAACATTTAGTACACTAATATACAATACCAAATGAGGCGGTCGGTAGAGCACCTGCCTGCGTGCTAAGGTGCCCAGGCTCGATTCCGTGCAGTGGGGATGGGGATTTATCTCCGACCAAGATAATTCCTCATCTTCCCCAGACTCTGGAAGTACACTCCTGGAAATGGAAATAAGAACACATTGACGCCGGTGTGTCAGAACCACCATACTTGCTCCGGACACTGCGAGAGGGCTATACAAGCAATGATCGCACGCACGGCACAGCGAACAAACCAGGAACCGCGGTGTTGGCCGTTGAATGGAGCTAGCTGCGCAGCGTTTGGGCACCACCACCGTCAGTGTCAGCCAGTTTGCCGTGGCATACGGAGCTCCATCGCAGTCTTTAACACTGGTAGCATGCCGCGACAGCGTGAATGTGAACCGTATGTGCAGTTGACGGACTTTGAGCGAGGGCGTATAGTGGGCATGCGGGAGGCCGGGTGGACGCACCGCTGAATTGCTCAACACGTGGGGCGTGAGGTCTCCACTGTACATTGATGTTGTTGCCAGTGGTCGGCGAAAGGTGCACGTGCCCGTCGATCTGGGACCGGACCGTACCGACGCACGGAGGCACGCCAAGACCGTCGGATTCTACGCAGTGCCGTAGGGGACCGCACCGCCACTTCCCAGCAAATTAGGGACACTGTTGCTCCTGGGGTATCGGCGAGGACCATTCGCAACCGTCTCCATGAAGCTGGGCTACGGTCCCGCGCACCATTAGGCCATCTTCCGCTCACGCCCCAACATCGTGCAGCCCGCCTCCAGTGGTGTCGCGACAGGCGTGAATAGAGGGACGAATGGAGACGTGTCGTCTTCAGCGAGGAGAGTCACTTCTGCCTTGGTGCCAATGATGGTCGTATGCGTGTTTGGCGCCGTGCAGGTGAGCGCCACAATCAGGACTGCATACCACCGAGGCACACAGGGCCAACACCTGGCATCATGGTGTGGGGAGCGATCTCCTACACTGGCCGTACACCTCTGGTGATCGTCGAGGGCACACTGAATAGTGCACGGTACATCCAAACCGTCATCGAACCCATCGTTCTACCATTCCTAGACCGGCAAGGGAACTTGCTGTTCCAACAGGACAATGCACGTCCGCGTGTATCCCGTGCCACCCAACGTGCTCTAGAAGGTGTAAGTCAACTACCCTGGCCAGCAAGATCTCCGGATCTGTCCCCCATTGAGCATGTTTGGGACTGGATGAAACGTCGTCTCACGCGGTCTGCACGTCCAGCACGAACGCTGGTCCAACTGAGGCGCCAGCTGGAAATGGCATGGCAAGCCGTTCCACAGGACTACATCCAGCATCTCTACGATCGTCTCCATGGGAGAATAGCAGCCTGCATTGCTGAGAAAGGTGGATATACACGGTACTAGTGCCGACATTGTGCATGCTCTGTTGCCTGTGTCTATGTGCCTATGGTTCTGTCAGTGTGATCATGTGATGTATCTGACCCCAGGAATGTGTCAATAAAGTTTCCTCTTCCTGGGACAATGAATTCACGGTGTTCTTATTTCAATTTCCAGGAGTGTATAAAAGAGAGTGCGAATGTGTGCGTGATTCTAATGATTACGAATACGAGTTAACACCTTCGATATGCTCCAAAGGAGAACGATCGCCCATATGGTCATTGTAGTTAAATCTTGGGTATAAATGGAACAAATAAAAAAACACCAAATGTGTGAAGCTGCTTCAAATGTTTTCATATGAACCTTAGATTATATCAGTACTGCAAAACATACAGGCATCGGATATAGATATTCTGCCAAAGTCTGTTTACCTCCATTGCAAGACGGAGATCCCTTAGTTCAATCAATATCTTTCTCATTACTTATACAATACAAAAGAATTCCACTTAAATGATAGCCATCAGTGTGCGGAAAGTTTATATCGCTGTTCACAACCGTCCGAATGTTTAATAACAACTCAATAAGCACTTACGTGGGTCACATGGATTTTTAATATTGATTTTCTAAGCTGAGTAGTAACATTGGCAATGACATTAAATTTCAGCTTCTTAACCCTTTTTTCAAAAGCATTGGTTTTATTTAAAATTGATCCATGATTTATTTATAAATTAATAAGTTTAAGTTTTATTCTTGCTTGAATGCTCTTGCCCATAGGAATAACACATTTTCAGGTCCCCTAAATGTAAAACATTTTAAATAAAACTTTATGTGTGTGAACATCCCCACATTCCTAACAAGACTTTAAATGGAACAAAGTAAAAAAAGAAAGTAAAAGAATATTCCAAAGTAAAAGAATATTCTGTGATTACCAAATACAACTGATGTCATGAGGTCACTGTGCTGCAATGTTACTCTAAGAACCAAGGAAGAATCCTCAAAATCAAAGTGCAAACCATATCAATCAATGGCTATTGAAATTGTCAAATTTGAAAGTAAAACGAAAGTATTAATATATTGGGAAAAATATAGCTTTAAATATCATATAAAGACGAAAAATCTCACAGAAATAATTGAGATGTCAATATGAGTACTTCACCACATGTATTAATTACAAGTTTTATATCACATATATGAAGCATTAAACATCCGCATATAGCATATTAGAAGAAAACAATACGTAATAATGAGCTTTTCTTTCACTTACTGAATATTATTATTTAAGTATCCAAAGGAGATTCAAAATTTGAATTCAGCAGATTCTCACTATATATCGAAGGAATACTTTGTTCATCAATTTGACCCACTACCACCTTTCGTATTACGGTACTAATTTATTTTGTGCCAAAATATCAATGTCTTTTTTTAAAGAAGAATTTGTTTGGAATTATTCCAAAAGTGACAATGAAATATGCCTCTTGAAGTCATTGGCGGAATGCTGAGAGGAACCACCAAAGGAATAGTAGATCAGGGACTGTTCATTGAAATTCTTTATAGTTGAACCTGATGAAATAGAAATATGGACTTATTCCTTCCAATTCCCACCTTTTTGCGTTGAAATTTGTGCTCATCAGTTTTTGGGGGCTGTACAAGACGAATCACTTTTAAAGGAACCCTCTAATTTGTGTAAACTATGGTAATAACCTTATGCCGACTATATGGTTAGATATTTACAAACCTTAATTATTTTTATAAAATCGTATACCGTATTTGCCTAACTGTTATCATACTGAATGTCTATGTCACTCTCTAACACTCTATTGATTGAAAGAGTAGAGCCAGACTGAAAAATTCAATGCCATAGCCGGGATTTGAACCAAGGATCTTCTGGTTTCCGCCCAGCCGCTCTAACCATTTGAGCTACTATGGCCAACGTGCCAACATGACATTAAATTCTCCAACTGACTCGTGTTTTCCCCGGTAAACCACTAGGAGTTCTCATAAATACATCAGACAACTACCTTAATGGCGACTTACTATGCTGTAAGTACTTTAAGGCCCGAGCTTTATAGTTCGGACCACTATTAGGTACAATTAATGGAAATTAATTGTCTTTCACACTAGCCGTGTGTAGGACGCACTATGAAACAGTAGAGCCAGACTGAAAAAGTCAATGCCATAGCCGGGAATTGAACCACGGATCTTCTGGTTTCCGTCCAGCCGCTCTAATCATTTGAGCTACTATGGCCAACGTGCCAACATGACATTAAAGTCTCCAACTGACTCGTGTTTTCCCCGGTAAACCACTAGGAGTTCTCATAAATACATCAGACAAGTACCTTAATGGCGACTTACTATGCTGTAAGTACTTTAAGGCCCGGGCTTTATATTTCGGACCACTATTAATGGAAATTAATTGTCTTTCACACTAGCCGTGTGTAGGACGCACTATGAAAGAGTAGAGCCAGACTGAAAAAGTCAATGCCATAGCCGGGATTTGAACCACGGATATTCTGGTTTCCGTCCAGCCGCTCTAACCATTTGAGCTACTATGGCCAACGTGCCAACACTCTCTTGATTGTCGAAAGCGGTATCACCAGATTAGGAAATCATTCAGTTTAGTGCACTGTCTGCCCACCATAAGAAGGCAAGCAAGGGATATGTAACGTAATCACTTTTGCTGTCCGCATGATGGATTTGAGGCTTTAAGTTATGGAGCCTCTGTGACATCAATTCATTCCCAGCGTCGATATCAAATAAGGAATGCATATCTTTACTGTTTGTAGATAATATAGAAATTAAAAGTGAAATTCAATCAATGATTATGAATGTTAAGCAAGTTTATCTTAACTGCCAATAAACAGACACAAGAATAAGCTTTCGTAACAATAGTAGTAGAGAGAGACATGTGAAAGCAGCACGTCACTTTTACATAAATGTTATTAGAAGGTTTTTGCCTATATATTTAATTTCTACATCACCGCTAAAGCAGATCCGATTCTCTTTTATTTTGCCGTGTGTCTTTGTTTGCTGTATCTTCTGTTTTCATAGTTGTCATCTATGCACTACGCTTTTATATTAAATATCCGTAATGTAGTGTCATTTTGCATGCAGTAAAACGTGGAGACACAATCATTTTTTTCTATTACCTAGCCTTCTAAACGAAAAGTCAAATATAATTCCTAAATTGTAAAATTTATTTTAATTTTTCTGCTACTACTAGTAAGTAGCAAAAGTATTGCAGTCCACCCAAAAATTAGATACATAAACTTCACTGGAAATGCATATTTTGGATCTTCCAGAATCTAGAAATGCATTTATAGGTAAATTTTCGTAGATTTGTGTCAACACATAACCCATAGACAAAAATTAGGTTAAATACCAAAGTTGGTATCTGCCAAGAATGTAACATAAAAATTTTCAAGAAAATTCTAACACTCCATACTCTTAAATGAAATACGAAGTACGCTCAAGTTATAATACTTCCTTTTTTCTCACAAAGTAACCACAAGAAAAATGTGAAACTAGTGTCACTTCTTGACGTAATCTCCCGGTAGCCGTACACATTTTTCACATGATTCCATGGCCGTTGCGAACGCTGAGGTAATAGCGACACGACTAGTGAATCTGCAACCACGGAAAGTGTCTTTCGTCGTGGGAAACAGCCACAAGTCGCTGGGAGCCAGGTCAGGTGAGTAGGGAGCATGAGCAATCACTTCAAAGTTGTTGTCATGAAGAAACTCCTGCTTCGCGTTCGCCCGAAGCGCTGGTGCGTTGTCTTGATAAAAGAGCCCACGTGCAACCTTTCCCGCCAGTTTTTCACGCAATGCTGGGAGGATTTTATTCTTCAAAACATTTTGGTAGGATGCAGCTGTCCCCGTAGTGTCCTTTGGAATGCAATGAGTAAGGATTACACCACTGCTGTCCCAGAAGATGGCCACCGGCTGGTGCGAGGCCGTGACTGTCTTGGTTTGTTGTCACACGATATTCTGCCTTCATTGAACTGTCACACCCAGGAACGCACATTAGACATATCCATGGTACCATCACCACATACCTCACTCAACTGGCGATGAATTTCAATAGGTGTTACGCCACGAAAATGGAGAAAACGAATGATTACACGCTGTTCTTGGAATGAAAACGTCGCCATTCTAAGTATCAAAAACAGTCCTAACCCTTATAGCTGCCATTAAAGTTCTATGCACTGTACAGTGCTGCCATCTGTCGCGCATTCACAAAGAGTCCACGTGTATTAAAAAAGCCGTAGTTTCTATCTGGTTCCAGTTCTAAATAAAAAATAGGAGGTGTTATATCCTGAACGCACTTCATACCTATGTTTCGAAAATCTTAATTTTCTCATAAACATCTACAACGATTTTGATTAAGATATATGTTTAAAAGATTTTAATAATAAATTAAACTTATATCCTAAATTTCCTAGGAATAACCTCTGAAGTCCTCTTCATTTTAGATGACTTTTCATAAGTCGTAAACCATAAGAAATGCATAACATCTTACTACACAAAAAATACAAATGTATTTAAATGCACAATTTATATCTAACACATTTTTACTACAGTTGTTTGTTTAGACATTCTAATACTTATACTTTCCTAAAACAAGGAATCGTTATTCATTTGTTTATCCCATTTAAAGAAAATTTTAAAGCCATGTTACAGCGACAACCTTTGAAACAAGTGACTATCACTTAAATCCACTCTATTCTCATATTCCCTAGCACAAATAAGAAAATCATCAACAGGTGACTTCTGCAAATGTGTATATTGATTAAAATGAAGTAAACAAAGGAATAAGCGTTTGTAAGAACAGTTTGTACAAGAGTGGAGAAAGGCACACATAAGAATGTTCAGTATTTTAATCATTTAATAGTAAAAATCAGAATCTGTTTTATAGCCGACGGCAAGAACTGTTGAACTCAACGTAAAGGAATTCTCAACACATCGTTTTTTTTTCCCCCTTTCTATAGTGTTGGCATTAATATTATTTCCAGCTGCACTCTAATTCAAGAGGCTTATTCCTTAGAAAATAAGGTTTACTTTGTTTCGTAAATTAACATTTATGAACAGAACTAGAACATGGTCCACAGCACAGAACTTTAGTTTTAGTCGTCAAAGAAATGTACAATGATTTATCACTTTGTGTATAGTATGTTATCTATTTGACAGTATAGACCAAAAAGCGCTTTATTTTTATTATATTTAAAGAAATTCTATATATGTTCGCCATTATTAGATATGAATTTCTTCTTTTTTTCTATATTAAAATAGTCTATAAATAAAACGTAAGAAATGTAATTCCAATTATAAATATATTTTTCTATAGTAACTGTCATTCTTAAAAAGCACGAAAGTTTTGAGGAAGCTCTCAGACTTTCCCAAATTACGCAATGAAAAGGTTCCACATATGAACACTCCGTCGAGAAGAAACATAAATAAAGGATTTCTAATGGAAAATAAAAATATTATTTAAAACCTCTGATATATCACACGTTGCTTTCTCCTGCTACTTTTATTTTATTAACTTCATGTTAATGAGGTAATCAGTATCAGAATTAATGTCATTAAATATTTTGTTCAGGTTTCAAAGTATTGTAAGAAACCGTAGCGAGCGTAAGATGTTTAAAGGTTGGTCAGTATATCCTGGCCTTGAAATTCCACTATTTGTCTATGGCATCACCAGAAATAGCTCAATAGTGGCTTTAAGTTGCCATTAACCTAGCTTGATTTAGAAATACTTTAAGGAAGTTTCTGTTAAAAATTAAATTTTATTGAGAGATGTTCTAATAATTTTTATATCAAGAAAATTACCTAAAAGCATATTTTTAAACTGCGGTATATAAAACTGATATAAAATGGAAACATACTGAACTATTTACGTCAATAGGTCATAATAAATATCTTGATAATAGCTAATATCTCAAAAAGAGGTCTACATTTTGTGTAGCATGTTGTTGTCTATCTATTAAGTTTTACCAGCTAGCAGAATTAAATAAAGTTTTTTTTCCGCAAGTCATGCTTTGTTTGACATGAAAATATCTTAAATGTGTAGTATTTAATCAAATCCATTAAAAGCATATTTTAAGATAAATAATCAATATATCGAGCAAATTAAAGGGTAGTTTATGTCGAGGAAATTTTCTTCTACATTTCCTGTCGCATTCTTGTATCAAGTTGGTTATTCACTCGACTTTTAGTTTTTGAGTTTAAACACAGAGGGACGCAGTGCTAGACTGACAAACTTTTTTATAGGAAACTTTTTTTCTTTTTTAAAAATTCAGAAGGCCACAAATCATGTTAGTCCTTCCGGATATGTCGCGTTATAGAAATTTTGGGTGGAGTATTAGGTGCATGGTACAGAAAATATGAGAGCAGGAGCAAAATTTTATATGAATATTTATGATCTACCTGTTTTTAATTATAAGAAATTAGAACGTAATATCCTTTTATTAACATAAGCACAGCCTACCTCGTCTCCCAATTATATTACACATTCAACACGAACAGAGATTTAAAATCATGTACAGCAATTATGGTATGAGTGAAAATAATAACTTTCTTAGTAAAAGGGCACTTATATAAACCAAAATAAGCGCGACCTTAGGTTTATACTTTGTTTTTAATATTCTGAAATATTTCAGAATATATATATATATATATATATATATTAGGTATTATATTTACAAATATTAGTAGGGAGAATGCTCCATATATTTTGCAGACTACTGTACAAATTTATAGTGCCAAAGCGATATTCAATTAGTCACTATGTAAGATAAACCTGTCATTTGTTACCAATGCACGTTTCTTGTGCAGACATAACCGCTCTAGTTTAAATTTAAAAATTAAACTTTCTGTTTGCCGTACATTAGGCAGTATATGAAATGTATTTATTTAATAATAAATTCCACAATTAAAGAAAGAAAGAAAGAAAGAAAGAAAGAAAGAAAGAAAGAAAGAAAGAAAGAGAGAAAGAAAGAAAGAGAGAAAGAGAGAAAGAAAGAGAGAAAAGGAGAAAGAGAGAAAGAAAGAGAGAAAGAGAGAAAAGAAAGAAAGAAGAGAGAAAGAGAGAAAGAAAGAGAAGAAAGAAGAAGAAAGAGAGAAAGAAGAGAAAGAAAGAGAGAAAGAAAGAAAGAGGAGAAAGAGAGAAAGAAAGAGAGAAGAAAGAAAAGAGAAAGAAGAAAGAAAAGAAGAGAGAGAAAGAAAGAGAGAAAGAGAGAAAGAAAGAGAGAAAGGAAAGAAAGAAAGAAAGAGAGAAAGAAAGAAAGAAAGAAAGAAAGAAAGAAAGAAAGAAAAGAAAGAAAAGAAAGAAAGAAAGAAAGAAAGAAAGAAAGAAAGAAAGAAAGAAAGAAAGAAAGAAAGAAAGAAAGAAAGAAAGAAAGAAAGAAAGAAAGAAAGAAAGAAGAAAGAAAGAAAGAAAGAAAGAAAGAAAGAAAGAAAGAAAGAAAGAAAGAAAGAAAGAAAGAAAGAAAGAAAGAAAGAAAGAAAGGAAAAGAAAGAAAGAAAGAAGAAAGAAAGAAAGAAAGAAGAAGAAAGAAAGAAAGAAAGAAAGAAAGAAAGAAAGAAAGGAAAGAAAGAAAGAAAGAAAGAAAGAAGAAAGAAAGAAGAAGAAGAAAGAAAGAAAGAAAGAAAGAAAGAAAGAAAGAAGAAAGAAAGAAAGAAAGAAAGAAAGAAAGAAAGAAAGAAAGAAAGAAAGAAAGAAAGAAAGAAAGAAAGAAAGAAAGAAAGAAAGAAAGAAAAGAAAGAAAGAAAGAAAGAAAGAAGAGAAAGAAAGAAAGAAAGAAAGAAAGAAAGAAAGAAAGAAGAAGAAAGAAAGAAAGAAAGAAAGAAGAAAGAAAAGAAAAGAAAGAAAGAAAGAAAGAAGAAAGAAAGAAAGAAAGAAAGAAAAGAAAGGAAAGAAAAGAAAGAAAGAAAGAAAGAAAGAAAGAAAGAAAGAAAGAAAGAAAGAAAAGAAAGAAAGAAAGAAAAGAAAGAAAAGAAAGAAAGAAAGGAAAGAAGAAAGAAAGAAAGAAAGAAAGAAAGAAAGAAAGAAAGAAAGAAAGAAAGAAAGAAAGAAAAGAAAGAAAGAAAGAAAGAAAGAAAGAAAGAAAGAAAGAAAGAAAGAAAGAAAGAAAGAAAGAAAGAAAGAAAGAAAGAAAGAAGAAAGAAAGAAAGGTAATTTGTAGTCGAAAATTTTAGAATCGTTAAAAATCAAACTAGTAACAAAAACTACTTTATAAATGTTTAATCCTATGTAGTTTTTTTCTGGCAAACGAAAAATACTTTCTTTTATTATTATAACTAAGATTTGGTCTCTTATAATTTAGTGTTATGCAAAAGTAATTCAGAATGAAGTAGACTTCAAAGGTTATCTGGAAGAAATTCAAGGTGCAATGTCATTTGCCAGTAAATATTTAAATCTATGCACATTTTAATTATCATCGATAAGGCTATTTGTAATAGTATCGTAAGCAATGTTTCAAATAAAATTTATGCTATGGTATAAAGGATAGAAGTTGAACGTTTAGCAAAGTGCTGTATTTAACCAACTTCTGTTTTTGTGACATGTTATTAACATAGACACACGTCTACTTGCTCTGATGAATGTCGCCTTCTTAGCAAAGGATAAAAAAGAAGCAAAGGTAAAGAAAATAATGTTTACATAAGCACGTTATGAGAACTAAACGACAGGTGTACAGTTCCTATTTGGCTAACAGAAGTGTCGGCGCTATTATGACCCAAACATTCCTTTAAAGAAATAATTTGAGTTTCTCACGCGTCCAAATGACCTTGCTAATGCAGATTTAAGAAACGGCCGGCTGAGCAAAGCATTGCCTAAAATACAAGATCTAGCGACACTTAGCTTTGCTTAGCGTGTTCCTGAACCAGAAGCTGTTGGTTTCGAGAGGCCAAACGACCTGTGAAAATTCCCAACCGGCAGAGAATCGCAACGCTTTAATTATACCCCTCTCGAAGATCTGCCACCAGGCTGCAGCACCTGTCGGCTGGCTCCGCTTGTCGCCGCAGCAGCGCATGCGCTACGAAAATCGGATTTTGTGCCAACAAGAGGCTTTGCTACAAGAAAATGTAAACCTTATCCCCACAAGTGCCTAGAAAAGTGCTTTTAGCTGATACGGGATGGAAAAGGGTGTGGGACGTGGCAAGAGGACGTCTTTTTAGGTGTCTAATAGCGGTTTTAAGGGTCCGTACGCATGACGGGATTCCACTGAACTTGGAGCCTTGAGTTCTGTGTCCGTAGTATGCATACACATGCAATAATAACCTGATATTGTGCTCAAACTCTCATTTCTAATATAGGTTATCTACTATATACAAGCAGTGGCGGCAGAGGTCGAAATTGATAGAAGTATATTTATTCTTTTCCCAAAATATGAAATGGCATATTCCAAACCGGTTTGATATAGTTACAAATTATATATATATATATATATATATATATATATATATATATATATATATATATATATATATATATATATACTTGAACATTTTGGAATACGAAGAATGCACTGCAAATGACAAAAATGTATATTTCATAGTGAAGTCTTCGTAATGCATGAAACGAATCATATATACCGTTTTCCACTTTTAAAATAAGTTTCGCTAAGCCATCTTCCAACAAAGCCAATACAGTTGAAACATTATAACAGACATCTGCGAAATTAAAGTTCTATTCTGGAAGAGTCTTGACACTCACAAACTGGTGGTTTTAGACACGTAATATAATTAGTTAATCAGTATTAAGCATGAGCAAAGTAACCACGTATCCTTTTTAGTACCTACTTATTTATGTATTATCCAATTCTTATTTCTATTTTACCCAAAGGTATATTAGGAATATAGTTAAAAATTTATGAATATAATACAATTTACAAAAACATAACAAAATTCAATATCAAGCTGATAAACAGTAAGCATCAGGATAAATCCTGTAGCTTAAGAAATATTTTGTTTAAGAGTGCTATGAAATATTGATAAGCTTTATAACTCATCACTATATGTGTAAGTGGTTTTGAAAAAGTGTAACCTAAGGATTGGAGCAATAATTCAAGTTCGTATCTTTCAAAACAGAAAATGGGTAATCAAATAAAATGTGTGGGATATCTTAAAGTTGATTTTCACAAATACAATCAGATGTGGATTTTATTTTGAATCGAAATAAGTAAGCTGAAAATTTGCCATGTCCAGTTAAGAATTGAGTGAGAATATAGGATTAACAAATTTACATTTATGTCTGTCAGAAACTGTTGAGAAATATACATCCTTAGTCAAAGCAGCACAATCACTTTTTAACCAGTATTCGTTCCAGTCGTTGATGATAATCTCCTTTAATGTTTGCCTCACATAAGAAATGGGGCAGAGAGTGTATGTCTCTGGAAGATCTGAAGTCGCAGCTCTCTTTGCAAGCTCATCTGTACGTTCATTTCCGTCAATTCCTACGTGTCCTCTAACCCATTAATACACAGATGAGAACCACTTAATAACTTATTTATTTTTTGTATCTTTCAAAGCTGCAATTGCTGCCTGTGAGTCACTGTAAAGGCGAGCATTGTAAGTTATTGCACCATTTCACTGCTTCAAGAATTGCTAATAATTTAGTTTGGAAGACTGAACACTCCTTGGCAAGTCTGAACATGGAAGAATGGCATTCTATGGAGCGAGAGAATACTACAAACACACATCCTACTTTAGCATTTTTATACGGCCCTTCAGCTATCCGAGAACCATCTGTGTAAATGGAGTACTGGTGGTATTCTGCTGCACAATCTTCAAGAAGATTAGAGCTTTTAGTAAGTTTAAACTCTTTCACAGTGATCATCATCTGTGAACTCTATGTAGTTCCTTTAATTTCATTTACACAATTGGGAGATTACATTACACTATTTACATCTCAGAGAAAATGTTGGAAGTGTCCTCCAACATCTATAGATGTTTGTACTCGTCTCACCATATTCTCTGAAGTTTTACGGAGAGTATCCTCGCCAATGTTACTTATTTCGGTTCGAATGGATTACTTGAGAACATCAATTTTCGGTGGCCTATTCTTGTACACTCTATTTTTAGATACCCCCACAAGAAAAAATCCGGTGAGATAAGGTCAGGGGATCTGGGGGGCTACAGATCTTTTGAGATTATTCGATTATCAAAGAAACTGATTACAAGTTCCATGGTGTCATTAGATGTATGGCACGTTGCTCCATCTTGCGGGAAATAACCTTCAGAGAATATGGTGAGACGAGTGCAAACACGTATAGATGCTGGTGGAGAACACTTCCAACATTTTCTGTAAGATTTAAATAATGTAAAGTAATATCTCAAATGTGTATTATATTCTCCCAAAGTTGTACGTGTGTCCTATTAATGGTTCAAAAGTTATAGCTTATTGAAATGGTTCAGTTTTATATGGATCACACTGTACTTTATTATCAAATATGGAACGAATACCTATAAAATAATTCAAGAAATGAACCTGCTGTAAACGCTTACATAATATTTTGAGGTCTTTTCTTAGATAATTTCATTTTTAAATAAGCTGTTCTTATAATTATGCTTCTGTCCATTTGTAATAAAAGTGTAATATGATACAGTAACGAACTAATATAATAAAAGGTAAATATGTTCGCTGGAAACCCTAAAGTCCTGAAGTGCCAACATGTTTTAAATTATCTCAAAAAAGTTGACTTAATTGAAACTTCTTCAAAGCATAATGTACTGTGATGTGCAGAAATACGAAATAAAAGAATAAATGTATAATGAAAATGGCATTAACTAGAGATAATTCTACTATAGGTTACGAATTTAAGTGATAATCATCACCTAAAATAGGATTTATTAAGACTGCTACATAAGGGGATGTCCAAAGGATCTGGATATACCTCAAAATATAAAATACGAAAAAATAACTAAACAAAAATTCAAATAAAAGATGTCAGTATATTACGGAATGCTACTTTTTTTATATATATAATTTCATTTATCTGCTCCCGAAATTTTTTTAAACTTCTGGAAAATGTGCGTAATACTTAAGTTATCATAAAAAGTTATGAAAATGGTCGAGTATTACTTTTGAATGTTTATACCAGATGAAAATCAGTACCTTTGCACCTTGTTTATTCATATGGTCTGTGTGTTCTACTCAATGCTACCAACAGTGGAGATGGGGAAAATAGCCCCTCAAAATAAATCAAAATCAGAACACAATAAAGACACATCTCTTCGGTGAAAGTTTACTTGTAAATTTATGCTATTTTAATGCTATTTGATTTAAGTGAAAAAACCTAATAATCACTGTCATTACGGTTCAGCAGTGAGGTGATGTTATATGCTTGCCATAAACGGCCGTGATTGGTTGATATTCCAGGCACTACTAAATACTGGTATTCAATGTCATATACGCGGCGTATGAATGAAATAGCCCGCCTCGGTGGCGTATATGGTAGCGTGTCTGCCTCACGTTCAAGAGGTACCTAGTTCGAATCTCGGTCAGAGTGAGTTACCTGGATAAGGTTTTTTCAGGGGTTTTCCTTATCCTGATAGACGAATGTCGGGTAACCCTAAGCTCCAATGACCTCGGATTCATTTGAGCATCATTTCGCCCATTTCATTCATCGTCCGATACGACTTAACGTTATAAGACGTAAATTACAACAACAACAAAATGAATAAAATAAGAAATAATACCTTTGAGAAGTAATACTTATTTACGAGGCACGTCCAGAAAGTAAGTTCTGTTTGGTAATAAAATTAAATTGTGTACAGATACAGAACAATTATTTATTGTACAAAATTCTACAACTCTTAAACTACTTTTCCACACAACTACCGAAATTTTGCAGGCATTTGCCATAGCGAGGCACAAGTTGTTGTATACCTTCTTCATAGAAGTTTGCCGCCTGTGTCTTCAACCAGTTGGAAACATTTTCTTTTAGTTCTTCCTCATTGTTGAAGTGTTGACCGCCAAGGAAAGATTTGAGATGCAAAAACAGATGAAATTCGCCAGGAGTGAGGTCAGGGCTGTACGGGGGGTGGTCAAACACGTCCCAGCCATATCCCTCTAGGATGTTTTTCGTCGTATTTGCATTGTGTGGACGTGCGTTGTCATGAAGAAACACAGCACCTTTTGACATTGCAAATTTGCCGATAAATTTCAATTGGTTTCACTTTCCTAGCATTCATAAAACGAATCACAGATCTGATTTCACAAGCGGCAGGATTTTCAATCAACACCGACATTGTAAACAAGCACAACAAAGCGTACGTGGCTGACAGCGATCTCACAATGGCGCACGTTTCTTCTCTTTGATACAGAGCGTCCACCGCGCATGTGTGGAACTGCGATCACAGCGCTGCAGATGAGATAAATTGAAACAGAGCTTACTTTCTGGACGCCCCTTGTATTTAACAAGAAATAAAGTTAATTTCAACTGCATATTATGCTGCTGTACACTGAAAAACAAACTACCTCATAAAAACATACGTCAAAAAAGCTTTACACTATGAAGCAAAACGCATAACTTTATAAAATAAACACTTGCTTTAAGAACACCTCATAATGGTTATTTTATTATTGAATAAAATTCTTTTGTTTTTCCGTACTTCTGCCTTAAGTCAGGTCTGTACCTCCATGTAAAACTGCAATCTGCAGCTCATACTGTTTTCTGCTGCATCTTTAACTCTCTGCCATCTTTAATTAGATGGAATTTTTTATCCCATCTAGTAGAAATCTCAAATACTCTTTTACCCAATCTTACACACTTTAATTTTTCCTTCAGTGGCATCAGCATCCAATCTCAAAGCTCCTAAGATACTTTCATTCCATTTCTCCTCTCTCCTAACTGTGCAATTTTAAAGCAGTATAAATTCTTTAAAATGTAAGTTGCCATAACTATCTAAAATTACAAAAAACCGGTTTTCTTGACGACGTTGCGAATCGCAGAAATATTCCGGGTAACTTCCTTTATCCCCAGCACCACTTCTCAATTCTTTGCATTTATTATTTCTCATCTGCACATTTAAAACTTTAATCATAAAATATTATTTATAACTTTATTCTTAAAAGCAAAAGCATTACTAAAGCTCCAAGTTCTTTCTATCTCCAACGCATTCGAGAGGTCTTTAGCTCGAATCTGGTAAGGGTTTTCTAATAAATGGTTATCAGCAGTTTTTGTAACCCTTTAATGTGTAATATTAGACAACTTTAATGTATGTTAAATTTTTAATTGGATGGCCCAGTTGGTAAAGCATCTGCCTATCATGCTGGTGGTCCCGGTTTCGATTCCCGGCGGTGGGGGGTGGGGATTTTTCTCCGACCAAGATAATTCCACATCTTCCCCAGAGTCTGAAAGCATGAATGAGAGTGTGAATGTGTGCGTTATCTAATGATTAAAACTCAACGAATACGAGTTAACATCTTCGATATGTTCCAAAGAAAAATGGTAGCCGATATGACCATTGCAGTGAAAGGCGGGATATAAATGAAACAAAGAAAAACCTTTCAATAGTTTTTTGATAAAAAGAAGTTAAAATGAGTACGCATATGAGCATCGGCTCTAAAGAAACAGCTGTCACTCTTACCGGTGGTGCATAGATAAATTTCTCATAATATTTGGTGAAAATTGAGATATCATATCCTTTTCTTCGTTGCATGATATTCGACTTGCAGGAGGTGAGAGCTGGGTATTGTCGAAGTGCAAACAATAACACCATATGTAAAATTACAAATCACTTAAATTCACAAGAAATTCCCAGTGAGTACGCGACGTTGTTAGGCTGTTTTTGAACAAGATACGAGCAGAGTCGGTATAATAAACCTTAAACGGGTGACTTACAGAACGTTCTGCCTCATTCCACAGTCCCAAAATACTTTTATAAGACGTTGTCGCAATAACACTCTACCATTCGCTTCAGCGCCATTATTTTTCTCATTAATTTTGTTCCTTTTCCTCGCACTGCACGCATATTTATGCAGCTTTATTTCTTTTGCCTTTTTATGGAGTCACAATATTTGAATATCATTTAATTCATCCATTAGGAATGTTTCCTCAATCAAAATGATTTGTGTTTATATTTCTTTACCCATTTATTGTCTTTCTTTTCATTACAATTTGTTTGCAATCTTTAAATTGAGTCAAACAACAGAAATAGGTGCTTGTAACTTTAGCTATAATTGCTGATTTTTTTCAGTAATTGCCTATAGTTGTATATACCAAACCCTGCTTTGTATAACCTTACACATCTGGCATATTCATCCGCGCTCCCTTTCCTACGCGCTTCCTAAGAATTCGTAATGTATCCTTTGATTGTGGTGTACAAGCTCTGTGCAATGCTACGTGAGATGGGAGAAGAAACCTTTTAAAACTCTCTGC
This sequence comes from Mantis religiosa, assembly GCA_030765055.1. Classification (NCBI taxonomy): domain Eukaryota; kingdom Metazoa; phylum Arthropoda; class Insecta; order Mantodea; family Mantidae; genus Mantis; species Mantis religiosa. The sequence goes on along the minus strand of CM060953.1, from coordinate 31,797,783 downwards.
CTTCTATCTAAACCTATTTTCGTCAACCTCAAAGGCGAGTTCACCTATTTATTGATACTAATTTACATTAGCTCTGTTACTGAATATATTTTATTTATAAGGTCAGAAATTAGAAATATCTTGCGACTATGCTAAATAAGGAACTATTACATAAGAACCTATAAATTTTGGATCCCCAAAATAACTTAGTTTAAGCACTTCCATGATAAGGTACCTAGTAACTTACCGAATAATGTATCGTGCACATGTGTATTCTGAACATGTACGAGGCATGTTTTTTAAGTCAGTGCCGTTTTGGAATTAAAAAAGACGTGCATAAATATCGCAATAATTTTATTTTTACATGAAAGCCTGAACCTTAATCTAATTTTCTACATAATTTCCGTGTATATTGAGGCACTTGTCATAACGTGGCACCAGTTTTTGTATACTCTCCTCATAATATTCTGCCGCCTGACGTGTTAACCACTGTATCACAGCTGTTTTGACTACGTTATCGTCTTGAAGACGCTGACCGCCCAGATGCTTCTTCAGGTGCAGGAACAAATGGTAATTGCTGGGCGCCAGATCAGGGCTGTATTGAGGATGATCTAGAGTTTCCCATTGAAAAGATTTGATGAGATCTTTGGTTCGATTAGCCACATGTGGACGGGCATTGGTCATGCAGCAAAACGGTACCCTTACTCAACTTGCCACGTCTTTTGTTCTGGATTGCACGGCGCAGATTGTTCAATGTCTCACAATAAGACGCTGCATTGATTGTCTAATTGCGAGGCAGAAACTCCACTAGCAATACTCCTTTTCTGTCCCAGAAAACTGTGCACATGATTTTCCGGGCAGAAATTGTTTGCTTAAACTTCAATTTTGTGGGTGATGATGAATGTCACCATTCCATGGATTGTTGTTTCGATTCTGATGTGACGTAAGCCACCCATGTTTCGTCACCAGTAACAATTTGGTCTAAAAAATCTTCACCTTCATTGTGGTACCACTCAAGGAAAGTCAATGCACTGCCTAAACGTTGGGTTTTGTGCAAATCCGTCAACATTTTCGGAACCCAAAGTGAACACAATTTCCGGTACTTCAAGTTATCGGTCACAATGCCATACAAAACACTACGAAAGTGTTGAGGAAAATAGTCGCACAATGATGAAATTGTAAAGCGTCTGTTTTCTCTCACCTTTTCGTCCACTTTCTGCAGCAGATCTTCAGTAACGACCGAAGGACGCCCACTCCGTTCTTCATCATGCATTTTTGTGCGGCTATCTTTAAATGCTCTCACCCATTTCCTTACCATTCCATCACTCATAATGTTTTGTCCGTAAACTTCACAGATCTCACGATGAATATCGATCGGTTTTACGCCTTTAGCACTAAGAAATCGTATAACAGCCCGTACTTCACAATCGGCGGGACTCACGATTGTCGGAGGCATCTTAAACACTCAGTAACCAACGTATACAATGAAGAATCAGACTGTAATGGCGTCAGTGCGTAGACAAGAGATGTAGGTAACCAGCGCGCATGCGCGGAACGTCGACCGTAGCGCTGCGGCGGCGGAATCGCAAAACGGTACTGACTTAAAAAACATGCCTCGTATATATGTTTAGCACACATGCATATAGATACTGTCTCATAAATAATTCGTTTTTCAAGTAAAACAATTATTTGAAATGTGTTAATACAAGCAATTAACTAATTTTCAAAGTATAGACTATTAGATTCTATAGTTTTGAGTCATCGTTCAGCGAGGCTTAATATCTGAAGAGGGTACCAGACTCTGGTTTCTCATGCGAAGAATTCGGCGTCACCCACGTGAGCTGCTTCAATGTCAAAATTTCTTCTACGTGGAAATTGGGTCATGGGTCGAGAAAGATGACAATCTGATGGTGGGAGATCATGGCTGTATGCTGGGTGTGGTAGCAGTTCCATTCCTCCCAATTGCTGATTCTTTTTTTGTTCTTTTCATGGTTGTTCATGCAGTTGCATTGTTCTATTACAGTAGAAATATATTTTTGTGAACTAATGTATCTCCATCTCAAAACTTCATGAACTCGTTCCAGTTGTTAAGAATAAAGATCCGCAACAATCGTCCACCCGTTTTTAATAAACTCCCAGTATATCACACTTTCAAAACTTCACCAGATACGCATTATTATGGAACCTAACTGATTATCTTGTAACAATGACTGGCAGGTTGGTGGGGATCAAGCCACTGTTTCAAGACAGCAGAGTTTCGGTAATAGACCCATTTTTCATCACAAGTGACAGTTCACCAGACAAATCTATCATCCACGGAATTACGGATGAGCTGACAAGAGATACTCAGTCTACGTACAGCCTGTTGAGGTATCAGTTCGCGAGGTACATATCTACAGCTTGTTTATGATTTTCCAAGTGTCCTAATGTGGCGCTGTATGGTATATTTTGACTAACCAAGTTCTACTTTTTGGGGATTTTCTCGCAAAACTTAATATGTATCCTCAATATTCCATACATTACGTCTTCCAGAACGTGGTAAATACTGTCGCGAATCCATTATTTCGACTGGCGGCGTACGTGCTAAAAGGGTTCGCGCTAAGCGATAACGCGGCTTGTTTACACAAGAGAGTAGGCAGCACAGTGTGGAAATAAAGAGCTGTAAAACAGATAAAGATAGCCCGGAGATAAAAGACTTGCCGACACAGATAAATTTACGCGTCTGAAACGTTCAGGTTTCACCTAGTTACAGAACATTCGATTTTTTATTGTTACAGAACAGTCTCGAATTATCAATGAGGTATATATAAGAGATGTATGTATGTATTTATTTATTTATTTATTCACTGCAACTGGGTACTACCCGGTGGCAGAGTTAAGAATACAGATCAAATTGCAAATACAAGATTTACCACAATAACACAATAAACAACACAAACATGATATTATTTTACTTTAGTCACTTAAAACATATCTAATTACTTCTCTATTTACATATTATATACCATTATACTTCAAAAGTTAAACTATAAACCATCTAGATTTTTTCTGAATTTCTTCAGCGACAGGGGACAGCCCTGAAAGACTCCTATAGGCAATTCATTCCATTCTTCAATGGTTCTATTAACAAAAGAAAATTTTCCTACGTCGGTTGTGTATCTTCTACCCTTAATTTTGTACCTATGATCGTTTCGTCCATAATAATCCGGATTATCTAACCTTAAACTAACGTCCACCCATGCCTTTACACCAGCATTAGCTTTGAATAATGCTACCAACCTATGTTTTTTACACCTAATTCTTAATTCCTCCCATTTAGTCTCATCTCAAGATTGTGACACGCCAGCGGGCAGTAGTAAACAGTTGTAAGACAGTTGTAAACAGAGCCGTAATGAGAGAGTGTAATCAGAACTGAATTGAGTGAGCTCTGTGTTTGTGGTCAACGATCATGGAAAATTGAATTTCTTACGTTATTCTGATGTAATCTGCAAGTGTACCAAGTGTATTTCTATGCAAATAAAGGACTTTTACTTCGACTTTTAATTTTACGAATCCACAAAATTACACTATTTATGTTTACGTCTCCATTGCTAGAACGTTGGAACCATCGTTGTGCCACAGACTTATTAACGACACCTTCTCCTGCCACGTCACATATTCTTCGAACTGCAACAGCGGCTTTATAATCTTGTTTCCAGTAATGATTTAGAAGTACTCTAAGTTCAAACTTTGTATCTCCATTTTGTGATTGTTTATTAACAAATGAACACTGAAACATGCTCGCAATGTACACAACACTAGCCATGGCCTCCTGTAAATAGCATTGCCAAACCAAAGAAACCCAATAAATTTTCCAAAACATCAAAATCAAAAAACCAAAATGAGACCAGCTAATATTTGTCTCATTGTGGTACGTGTGTCAATAAATGAATGGCGCATTTCCTTTAGCCATAACGTAGTAATGGTATTCCAACTTTCCGCAACTTCAGTACACAATTAAATAGGAATAATTAAGATCTCAATATACAATTCATTACAAATGCAACATAACCTGTTAAACAATAATACAGAGTCAATAAAAGAAACAAATGGTAACTTATAGGAGTCCAAATCGTTTTCATTAGAAAAATTACCTTAAATGTTAGATTTAATCATAAAAATGTTCTTTATTTAATGTCCTCAAACATTAGTCATATCGAACGGTGAATGAAATGGATGAAGTGATGCTCAAATGACCACAGAGTCCATGGAGCTTAGAGTTACTGAGGCGGTCCGGCCCGTAGCGAATCACGTCGAGCTCTCCCTTGTGCTCAACGCCTCACAATTAAGGATTGGATGCGTGATGAGGTTAAGGATAGGGAGACTGGAACCGGTTCGAGGTGATTTATAACTCCCGCGTGAGAACTCTCATCTGTACTTCAGGGAGTTGGTGCGTCCTGACTGGTTGTCGGTTGAATGAACATGACACCTCGAATCTGGTAGACAGAAGTTTATTGTTGTCCTTAGACTCCTTTCCTCGTCACCGTAAAGTCGTCGTCCGTGTGGCTGCTTTGTTAAGCGTCACTGTATCCCGCGTCAATATTGTGATGTGAAGCGCAGAGGCAGCAGCACTGCGTAGTCGAAATGAAATGTGTAGTGTTTAACGCCCGCTTTTACTACATACGGCACCGCAGGCGATGACACTGATGATACATGAGATGAAGATGGAGCACTGGTGGAATGAGATGGCGGGGGAAACCGGAGATCCCGGAGAAAACCCGCCCCAGCGCCGTGTTGTCCACCACAAATCTCACTTTGCGGTCGCCTGGGATCGAACCCGGGCCGCCTTGGTGAGAGCTAAGTGGTCTAACCACTGAGCCACGACTAGATATATTTATCGTATATTACTTTTTGCGCTAACTCTCACTGGAGCGACTGTTAGATACTGCACTTTGTCTCGGTGCATGACGCGGAAGCGTACTTGTTAAGCGGCGCCGAATACACGTCCATCTCACGTAGATCACAGGACCCAAGTGCTCTTACAGGAAAAGCCTATTTTCCGCCATCATTTTGAATATTCCCCACTCTAGGTAGTTTTTGGAGTTCGAAAAATCACATGAACAAATATCAATTTTTCACTGGCTGGTACCTATCCCCACTTAAGATCAGTGTTCAGAATTTGTAGTTTCGGACCTAACATAAGAGACGCTGTGTCTAAAAGTCTGCATGCAAAAATTAATGCGGAAGCATACGTTCTGCGAGTCGGTTAAAATCTTAAGGCCTTTTGTCAGAAGTACGTATGGAATTTTAACAATGGGTGGCACCAAATATGCCTAGGGTTGTTTGTTTACAGGGATTGCAAATGGAGTTTACTGACCTTCGCAGAGTAACCTTGTCGCTGTGGCCTTCTTTGGAGAATATGCTAGCATTATGGCGTATATCTATTCTGGTATACGTCATTTATTTACATTTATTCGTTTGTTTATTTTACTGACTTTCTTATATCAAGTTATATGTCGTAGCAATGTTCCTAGGTGACAGGGGCTGCGTCATTACCCAGTATTTTCTTTCAGGATAAGGGAAAATCTTGTGAGAAAACTTTTTTCAGGTAACTTACCTGACGGAGATTATAACTCGGAATCTATTGAATATGGCAGTTCTTGAATATGTTGAATATGCGATATGGCTGTTTAATCCTTGATAATTCTGTACCTGTCATGTTAAATGTCTTTTTAAGTGCTAAACGGATGGTACCTGATTCATACTTATTGCTGATATTACCTGTCGTAGTAATTTCATCTTACTCGTAGTTCAGGATGTTCATAAAGTCCCCGCACTCAGATTTTTTTATCCAGGTTTATTTGACATACAACTTGAATTATATGTACATTTGTTGCACATACTTTATATAACTCAAACAAATTTTGAAACTCAGTTTTTAGAATTTTGCATTCTCTGAGAACAAAAAGTACACTGATATGTCAGTAAACAATTTTGCGCGCATTACATTCGTGACGTCCCAGTTCAGAGCAGCTGCTTAAAGCAGTCACTGTTTTTCTTCCAAGGGCATTACACATGTTCCAAAACACTTTCCACATTAATTTTTTACAGCAAGTCCTGAAAATCACAACCATTTTTTTTTTTTCAAACACAATTCCACTCGACACATATTCCATTACACTTGTTTTAAATTTTGCTGGTGTTATTTTGGCAATACAGTTAGAAATAGTGTCTTTAAGTTCTTCTAGTGAGAGTGGATTGCCACTGTAAGTACACGTTTTCCCTTAAATAATCGCACAGAAAGAAATCTGGAAAAGTAAGATCGGAGAAACGTGGAAGCCATAGATTTCTGGAGATAATTTAATTGCTGGAAAATCCCCTTAACATCTCCATGGTCTCCTTTGCAGTATAAGTGGAAAGTGGACTATCCTGGATTTTCAGTGATCGAAATTCTAGTGTTCCACGAGTTAATGAGGCCATTTAAGTGCAATCACGCTTCATCCGTAGAAAAGTCTTATCCAGAATCGCTACAATGTTGCGTGTAAAAGAACGAAGCCACTGGCAGTAATGGCGACGTTTCCCTAGATCGGACGGGCACAGCTCCTGGACGACTTTAACACGATACGGGTGCAGTTTGGCCACCTTAATAGCTTTATGTGTGGAGCTAATTGATGATCCGATTTGTTGTACCAAACGTTTTAGGACTTTCGTGGTGAGGTAACAAGTCGCTACTCGATATCATGAGCGAAATCTTCTGTATCATCCCCGGAGCCTATATCACGAAATCGACACACAAGTTTGTTTGTATACAGAGCCTTTACCTGGTCTCAGATCATTTGGAAACAGCCTTCTCCATCTCTCTAAACATCTTTCATAGGACCTGAATTCAAAGTGTACTTCCCGCACAGCGACATGTACGCGCGTAGAAGTCATTGTTACCGACTGCGATTCGTATGTCACTCTGAGCAGCGCAAAACCTACACTGACCTGAAAATAGCGCAAGGGCGTCTTTCAGGGTTACAAGTGTCCGTCATATAAAGGTTGCCAACTGATTCAGTGAAATACCCTAGAGACAATTAAAGTTTGAGTCCGTTGACTTTTCGAACGCTCTGTATAATGTTTATTCGCCTGCCTATTTTAAGTCATTTAACGCGTATTACTTCGATTGATTTTGATAATAGCCATATTGGACTTCCATATTACATACAGGGGCTGTTCCATAAAAAGTTATCACAATTTTTTTGACAACGTACCTCATAATTTTGATAGTCCTTCTCAAAATATTCTCCCCTGAATGCAATGCACTTGTCCCAGCGTTTCTGCCAGTTTTCAAAGATATGCTGGAAACCATTTTTGAGATATCCTTCAAAATCGCCTCCGCAGTCTTCACCACTGCTTCTGATGATGAATAATGCCTCCCACGAAGGCGTTTCTTCAAGTTAGGGAATAGAAAAAGTCACATGGAGCTAAATCCGGATTATAGGGAAGCTGAGGGATGCACTTCACGTTGATTTTTGGAAGATACTCAACAACAAAATTGGTATTATGCGGCCATGCATTATCGTGGTGCAGCATCCAGCCTGCTTCATGGAAATGTTGTCTTTTGCGCCTGAAATAAACTAGCAAAGTTTTCAGGACATCCCTGTTGTATTGTCCAGTTACTGATGTGTGTGCAGGTACAACATGCTGATGAACCATTCCATGAATATCAAAGAATGAGATGACCATAACTTTCCCAGCAGAAGCAACCACTTTTGCTCTTTTGGGGGTTGGTGATGAAGGATATTTCCACACTGAGCTTTGCTGTTCGCTCTCAGGATCAAAATGATGTAGCCAAGTTTCATCAGCAGTGATTACGTTTGAAAGAAAATCCGGATCCTCCTCTAACATCAACTTTAACTCTATGTTACCTCCATTACAGAAGTAGGCGATACTGAACATGTCTAAATTTGACTGGTTCTTACAGACGGCCACCAGGAGTACCAACAATAAAACTACTACTCGTGTTTGTTTCACATTAAGCTAACACATTATAATAAGAATGAATTTTAGTGCGAAAAATTATGACCGTAAAAAATTATGATCATTCTTTATTGAAGAGCCCTCGTATTTATCCAGCTTTCAAATGCATTCAAAGTCTCGTAAACACTTCTGGTATCCTTTGACTTGGTATAAAAAGAAATTTGCTATATGATGTATTTATTTTGTGGGCTTGTTGTTTATTTCATGTTCATTTTCGAATTCAATAATTCACTACAATTGTGCATATTTAAATTTCCCAATCTTGCATTGGCAGGTGATGTATCCATTAGGAGGATGAGGTCTAGGTGCCTAGGCTTTCTTAGCCCTCCTCGCAAGTATTCAGGAGGGGCTACTGAGCCACCTTAATCACTTTTTCCAGTTTTATTCTTTTGTTGCTTTCATTCCCCTTGAAAATTCTGCTTAGAGAACAAGTTTGCTTCGTTTCGGTCACGTTAGTTCACTAATGAAGTATGGATGCACTTAAAGCCTAAATGTAACGTATTGTTGCACAAGCTATGGAGTGGTACACCGAATTTTAATATTTAGTTAAAGTTATTCAGAAACAAATCTTTGACTTTTAAAACAGGAGTCTTCTGTGAGGAATTAGGAGGTTAACAATTGATTAGGATTAGATTAACTGCATAGGGGATTTAACACCGAAACCTATGGTTTATTGTAGCTCGGGAGGGAAGATGAGGCGAGAGGAGACAGAAGACGGCGGTCCAAGGAGTTATGATAGTGCAGACGGCAGGGTCCCTACTATTTAGCAGTTGGAAACTCCATAGGTAGGTCTGCACAACCGGCATCCCGGCCGCCATGATCCCACCCACCAGATCGGCCAAGAGATCGGAAAACGTCCTATCGAAGAAGGAAGTGTTTAGCAGGAGTATATCATCCTGCCATGCAGCGCCGAGACACCCGCCAACAGTTCTATTCTGAAAGAGAACACCAGATCAGAGATGACGTCAATGTCCCTTAGTATCAAACAGAATCAGAATGAATTTGGCAATATAAAGTATCACAATATACTTCAAAGCAAGAGTATTTGGTGGTCAGAACCGAAGGCGGTTCCCTAGGTAACCTTTAGGACTACGTAAGTTGTATCGTGCGCTCCTGTTTTTTGCTACTCTTTACCGTCCTTGACTTGCATCTGTTAATTGTTACTGCTGCGTATTCGACCATGTAAGAAGCAACAGAAAATAAAGCCGCCGATTTAATGGACAAACCCATGAACTACGTCTATCCTATCATATAATTCTATAGGGTGATTAAAATACAAATAAAAAATTAACCAAAAAAACGTGAACATAATTTCCTTGATTTTCCTTCGCCAAAATGGTAATTTCCTTGACCACAATTATGTATTTACTCACTTTTTAACAGCTCTTCTACCCTTGTTATAGAGAACGTAAGCTATTTAAATTAATCTATTTGAGACAAATTCCCTTCATTATAATGATCTATGGCTATGCAACCTGTTTGTTCATTTAAAGTCAATACCAACAATTGTTCTTAAAACATACCCATGGTAAAGATATGGCCGCAGTTGCTGTTTTCAGCCGTTAGGTTGGCGATTCAAACACCACCTTGCAAGACGCCAGGTAAATAGTCCTTGGTTTCGTATGGTAGAAGCACACATGTGCGTTTATTTGAAATGGCTTATTGCTTGAATAAGTGTGCCATACCTTTAATTGTAGTTTTTTTTACAATACGATTTCCCATTACATACAATATGATGTGATATTTGGGCTAGGAAGTGACTTAATCAACTTGTGATGTTTCAAAAAGATTTATTTACTGACTGATTCAAAACTAGTAATTCCCGTTCTAGGGTTGGTGGTGCATTATTACTGGTGCACTATTACCTTGACGTTCCTTCTACAACGCGGTTTGCCATATTTATGCAATGACTCCGAACGAAACAACATCGTCCGCAAAATATAAAAGACAATGAAGTTCTGAATATAGTTCAATACTTTAGAGGCATTGTTGTGACATTTTGCTAAACTAACTACTTGCAAACAAAGAAATCAGATAGTATATGTAGGTAAAAACGAGCGCAAACTTCTACTAAACTCGTAGCTGTTGCAACGCCGGTGACGTCATATCTCTGACGGTAGAGCTGACTACTGAAGATGTTATTTTAGATACTTCATGTTTTGTAAAAAGAATAGTTAAAGGAATTAAAATATGTAATGAGATCGATATATAATGTAAGGTAGGTAATGTGTAACCATGACAACCTCAAATGAGAGGAAGTTAAATGTTTAAAAGATTTTTGTTCTTCTGCTTAACAACGTCGTAGAAGAAAGATGTACATTTGCATCTCTCCGAGGTTGTGCACAATTATTTATTGAGTGTGCATGTAAGATGCACAAATAGCGTGTGTATAAGAAAGAAAGAGTCAACCAATACACCACTCATTGTTTGTTAAAGAACGGCATTTATATTATTTAAATTTGTATCGCAATTTGGAAATGTTTAGGAAAAATTAAATCTTCATGTTTCAAAAAGAAACGGATTATTTGTCCATTCTTCAGCAATAGTGATACTAACTTTTTCAGCCCCGTTACCATGACCCTGGGAAAAAGAACTGATCACTGCAGAATTACTGATGCACCCACCCACACTAACAGTTGCAGGTATCTTCTAGATCGTCAACAAAAGTGAGAAACTCATTAGCTTCCTCCATCATCCCAATAAAATCCTGCTGCACTGCCCAGCGACTTGACGAGCTCCTCACTGCTTGCATTAAACCACACAAGTGTCAATCACAAATTAGTGTTAAGTCGAATACTTAGAATTCTTGAGAACTACCATTAAACTGTTTACCCTGAACTGTCTAAGATACAGATTTAAATCATATTGAGACTTTGTGGTTTCGTAGAATTTAAAGTCTTGTTTGTAGAAATTTAAAATGTTCTTTATTACAAGTAAAAACACGCTCTGTACAACCCTGACAGCAGCAAAATAACGTAAAATACAAACGTAGTCTACAATCTCTCTCTCTCTCTCTCTCTCTCTCTCTCTCTCTCTCTCTCTCTCTCTCTCTCTCTCTCTCTCTCTCTCTCTCTCTCTCTCTCTCTCTCTCTCTCTCTCTCTCTCTCCTCTCTCTCTCTCTCTCTCTCTCTCTCTCTCTCTCTCTCTCTCTCTCTCTCTCTCTCTCTCTCTCTCTCTCTCTCTCTCTCTCTCTCTCTCTCTCTCTCTCTCTCTCTCTCTCTCTCTCTCTCTCTCTCTCTCTCTCTCTCTCTCTCTCTCTCTCTCTCTCTCCTCTCTCTCTCTCTCTCTCTCTCTCTCTCTCTCTCTCTCTCTCTCTCTCTCTCTCTCTCTCATCTCTCTCTCTCTCTCCTCTCTCTCTCTCTCTCTCTCTCTCTCTCTCTCTCTCTCTCTCTCTCCTCTCTCTCTCTCTCTCTCTCTCTCTCTCTCTCTCTCTCTCTCTCTCTCTCTCTCTCTCTCTCTCTCTCTCTC